>JAYRBW010067163.1:0-28146 GCA_036023295.1 Invenusta paracnida | reverse complement strand
TCATCGCTGCTGTATCGATGCATTCTGTATTTATGTATGTATCCTGTAGTTGGTCGTTATTGCAGATTATTTTGCCTAATAAGTTATTGACACGCTTTTCGCAGTATAGATATATAAATATATATTTACAAGTAAAATATAATCTGTTTGTTGTTACACAGGCTTATTTTTGTGTGGCTCTCTTGATATAACTTATATCGTTTCATGTTTATGTGACCTTTCTCTTGGAATTAATAAAAAGAAAATTGATATGCCAAAACTATTAATTATTTTAGCAATTGTTACTGCAAAACTTCGCCCTCAGATTTGTCCATAATGTTATAATATTTCATTCACTATAATTTTAAAGAATATTTTCAGTCTTAATTATTTCCCACTTCTTCATCTGAGTGTAAACCATTCATTTTATTTTATTATATAAAAAGCGATACACTCCTCATAATGATCTTTCAACCATATCACTGATCATTATTCAATACTTTCAGAGACAAGTTATTTTTTATTTATCTTCTTTATTATAATATAACTATACCAATAAATAAATATTCAATCGTATCTTAAAAATAAAATATATAATGCATTCCGCATAATGATTGTTTCACGAGTAATATCTGATTGAATATTTTCTACATTAAAAATTATGTATGGCTAATATTTCTATTTATATTACTCACTAGTAACTATTAAATAATATTTAAATTATTTATAAAACTTTTATTCCTCCGTACAATAATATACACATTTATGAGTAACCTTTAGAAATGATTTTGAACTCTCAAACCTTCGTTTTTATTTTAATATTTTATCTTTTTCTTCATAATGTATAAATAAATATTAAACTTTACACATATTATCATAAAAACATTTTGTAACATTTTTATTTATCTACATGATATTAAATCATCTACGCATACACAAAATAATTAAAGTGTTTCTGCTTTATTTACCGCCTCGACGTCGCCCAAAAGACGCCTTCAGACTCAAGGGCGACTTTATTGGTTGCTAAGCGACTGAAATGCGACTTTATTTAAATTATTTTTTAATACTTTTATAATGATAACAATGTGTTATTATTATTTAAAATATGAATAATGTGATATTCTTCTAAGATTTGCGTTTAATACAATTAATTAATTACAATTAGCTTTTTTATATAGCACCAAATTTAATTTTTCGAAATAATACAATTTTCCCGAAAAAACCAATAGTTTTTATATCAATATACTATATATTATGGAAATAATATGAAGGACATATGTATACAACAATAAAACGTTTTTTACAAATGCAGAACTATTAATATATGTACAATACTCATAGTGATAGTAGATAGATAAACAGTAATTATATCATTTAAAATTAGGATACAGCTGAATATTTATACATAATTATGGAGATAACTCTCTAGTGTTTAGAAAAACTATACATGTAGGAACATATCCAAATAATGCTAGTAACAAAAATAGTGTTAGAAATTTGCCATAATTGTGTATCAAAATTATTATTAAAGATTAGTATCATTGAAATATATTAATAAAATATGTTTTTATAACTGCAATAAAATTAAAATATGAACATACTTATGTACAAACATTAAGTGGAAACTTGTAGATAACTCTCTAGCGTTTAGAAATGTTATAAATGTAAGAATATATTATGCGAAGATTGTTAGTAAAAAAATAAATAATTGTCCATTGTTGTACAAAGAATTATTATTATGTTAACATATACAATTATATCCGATTATTAAAATTACAAGTAGTCGAATACGCAAATATATATTATTATTTTAATATTTAATTAATTTACACATATCATAAAAAGTATTTTTATTTTATGGCATCAGAAAAACCCGAACATTTTTCAGAAGTAGAGTCTTTATAAAATAGTCATGAAAGGGTTATAAATATATAGGCACTATCAGAAGAGGTACAAATGTCAATAAAATCTGTCTTACGCTCACTAGTAGGTTGATACTATATGAGTTATCAGTACACTTTTTTGAACAATATTCTCGTTTATATTATTGTTGTTTGATGCAACTGATTTAGAGAAGTCATTACTGTTAAAACGAAATTGAAAATTGATTCATATGTGTATAAAATATACATTATATTAACGTTAATTATAGGTTGTGAGAGTCTTGGCACCTAAAGTAAATTGTTACGTGCCGAGAGTGTTATATGCCGGTATTTAGACGAAACGTCAAAAAAACAAAAATGAATGTATTAACAAGTAACCCCTATACACTACTAAAAGCTGGCGGCCGCTTGCGGCCGCAACCACACCACGATTATCAAGCATCTCACTATCCTTTGTATATTTTCAAAAAAATCCGCTCTCGGCACGTAACAATTTTCTTTACGTGCCGGGAGTCTCGGCATATAGATTTTACGTTTCCTCACTTTCGGCACGTAGAGTCACTCTCGGCACGTAACAATTTTCTTTACGTGCGGAGACTCTCGCAACGTAGTGACGACCCTATCAAAATGAAGTCATTCAAAAGAAAACTAGGCGAATTTCACAATCTGCCAACTATGTGAAATATAAAGTGAAACATGCGAAATGAATATGTCCGCTGCTTTATACCAATCAACTTCAACAGCATCACCACAAGGGGCCGTCCTCCCCTCAACGCTCTTTCTAATATACAAAAACGATGTCGCACAAGTCATCCCTGAGACGGTGAAGGTCAGCTTATTCGTAGATGACATAGCCATCTGTTACTTGGGACAGAAACGTAAGCATATAATCACCGAGTGGGTTCAAGAAGCTTGTAACAACATACATAGATGGAGTAAAGAGAGGCTTATGACCATGAGCATCGAGAAATGCGAAGTTACACTGTTTAAATTAGACCAAGCGGACGCCAATCTTAAACCAAAGATATATATCGATGGTAATTTTTTTGCGTTCGACGCCCACCTAACCTTCCTGGGGATTACATATGACAGGAAACTAACCTTCAGCAAACACATCAAGAAGGTACAGGAAGAGGAAAATAGACTAAAGATGCTAAGAGTAAGAGCTATCGCGGGTACGTCGTGGAGCTCCAACAAACATAAACATCTGCACTTATCTGACCATGTGCCGACCAGTTCTAGAGTACAGATCCCCAGCATGGATGCCGTGGCTGTCGGCCATCCAATTCCTGAAACTAGAAAAGATCCAATTCAAAGCCTCTCGATGCATCACGGGCCTCCGAAAGAGCACCCCAACAGAACCAGTCATGGCCGAAGTCAACCTTTAGCCCCCCAAAGACAGAGCGTCCGCAGCATCAGTTATAATGTACGAAAAAGCCACGAGACAAAAATAAGAAAACCCTCTCCGCACCAGCTCATCAACTCGAAGATCAACAGAAGACTAAAGAAATCAGAATGGCGTTTATTTGCGAACAAAGATGGTCAAGTGTCTTCAAAGCAAAGAAACGAAACTGGAAAACACTGCAGCCAATCAAGCCTTGAAGTACTAGAGATAGCTTCAAGGTAGAGATCAAAGGCACCAAATCGGAAGATAAAGCAAAGAACTGAGCTGACAACGAACATCTTTAGTAACAATACCGCATTCGACTACGTCATTTACACGGACGGATCGGCGGAAGAGAGTCGTCTGAATGGTGGTGCGGGAATCATAGTGACGAAAGGGGTCTTGAAAATCCAAACGTGATCTACAAGTACAATTTTGCACCTGACATTTTCTGCTCATCGTACCAGACCACAATGGTGGCGATTAAAGAGGCTCTCAAGTGACTGTCGACCAATTCTACTGGCAGTCAGACAGCCAATCCTCCATCAGAAGCCTTGAAACAATCAAAGTATAACACGAGCAATATAATCATGACAGAGATATCCGAAATACTCACCAGCCTTCTCCAGAAAGGTAAACGCATAACCCTCACCTGGATCCCCAGCCACTGTAACACAGTAGGACATTATCGGAAGGATAAAGACGCAGTGAAGGGTAGCAATCTTATCCAAGTTGACACAGGGTGGCAACCTTGTGGGGCAAAAAGCCCGAGGGGGCAAAATTTTTTCAAAAAACAATTTCTTGATGGGGCAAAAGCCCGAATCTTTCACAAAGCACAACCACCACGTAGTCCAAAAAATGTCACACCAAAAAAACAAAGTTTGTAGTAATTACTTTTGACTTTTAGAACCCATAACACCTACGTCTCAAAGCCTGTCTACTTATTCTTTGTTAATTCGAACTTGCCCGATTTTCTTGAAGAATTACATAATTTTTGTTTACCTCTTTCATTGCAGCATCGAAAGCATTTCTAGATCTTTCAAACCTGGATCTTGAAAATGCGTCAAGCTTTACTCGAGGATTGCTTCCTACATATATCCGGTTCCAGGAGAATTTCAGAGGGATATAACATTGGCCATTTGTTTTTCGGATTACTAAAATAAAATATTGCAGTTAATCTTCGAATTAAGATTTTCAAATATCTTCAAATTTCGTGAAAACATGCGTTCCGTTGAATGCCCCGAGTACATCTTTTTACATGCCATTGCCACTGCAGTCAGTGTGCACTGCTGAGGTGATTTAATCAGTTCAAACAGAACCCTACCTGCACCGTTAGTAATATACATTAGAAGTGTAAAATCCTCAATTTATATATTTTACATAATTACACATGTACATAATTTGTCCCAAAAATTGGTTTATTAGTATTTAATGAATTAGTTTCTTATTTATATTTCATCTGCTTATTTTTTTCAAATACAGATTATAACATTACATTATGTTTCATTAATAATTATACATATATATCAGAAAAGACAAACATTTATACTTAATACAATGATTTACTAAAAGCAGGTGAACCAAAAATTATATTGATACATACGAAAAAGAATAATTTGTCTAAATATAGTCACATGAATTGAAGAGAGGGTTAATGGAAAAAGAATTTCAAACTATAATTTATCAACTATATTATATCGCTGTGTTTGTAGCGGTAATCCATAAGCATTAACATTTTATTTAAAAATGAATAAAATGCTACTGTGTATGTACCATTATGCGATAAAATATAGTTCAATGTTACTACTAGAAATCCATTATTTATTATGACTATAAGTGGCCAAAACTATTTTTATAACCGGCCGAAAGTTGAATTAGAATAAAAAAACTGTCTGTATAAGCATTAATAAAAAAATGAATAAACAAGAAAAGAAAAATAAACATAATTTTTGTTGTATTTTAATCACCCAAAGAAGATACTGGTCGAAACAGTCGTCGTAGCTGTCGTGTTGTTTAGTTTTAATAAAATTTAAAAGCTGTTAAAATAACATTTTAACAATGTGAATTATCAATTTGACCAGGAAATTATCTGAAATGACAAAATAAACATGTTTCCTAAAATGTTGAATGAAATTGAGAATGTAGCATTTTAGAAACAGATTTGTTTTACATTAGTTTTAATTTTATTTATATTTTGAAATTATTTACAGTAAAATACTTCAGAGTATAAAAAAATTTAACTAAATATTAAAAACCAACACGCATAATTTTTAATGTTGATGTTTATAAATATATTCAAAATCCAGTTTACAAATTATTTAGATACATAATTTTTTACATATTTTTAGGTACTTATTTATTGAGATAAATTTCAGAGAAGTATTCATTATGATATTTCATCAGCAGAAATAACAAAAAAATTATATAAGAAAGATGGAATTAGCTTCATATTTCCCTCACTGTAATTTTAATAGACAGAATATCTTATAAAGTACAAATTTTATGTTTGCTTACTTTTGACCATTAACCAAAAAGCAGACAGACTATATTTTACCTGATCGATTAATAGAACACCCTCCGCCCGCTCTCATTTGGGGTTATAAAAACGCTAAGATTAATTCTCTCTCCGAGCAACGCTGTTCCCTCTTCCTTTGGATATTTAAAGTATCCCTTTCTCCTGTTTGAATTGATGAAGCAGGGGTCACTCATGTGTATTCGTCTGTGTTATCCTGTTAAATAGTTTTATATTAAATTTGTGAATAAACCCAGTCTTTGTAGAAAGCGTAGACCTATAACAACGTGCTTTTTCAGCTAATTAGTGCCTATATAGCTTTCCTTACAAACAGCTTTTTATCTTGTTAGCAAGTGAGCTATATATCTCTATTAAGCATGTGTCATATAAGTATACCTATTACATATGTGCATGTATATTTGCGAGCCACAAATGTGGATGCAATATGAACATTTTTATTTAACGAGCATGTGTATGTTTTAGCAATAAAGTAAATTTAAGTTACGGTAATTTATAAGATATGATTTATCCATTATCAATTTTATAAATATCAATTTTGAGTTTCTGACCAAAATTTTCAAACAATGTGATAAATAACTAATTAATGTAAGAAAACGTTTATTATTAATTTTAGACTAACTGTTAATTAAAAAAAAAAGAATTCAAATTTTAGAGGGAATAAAATGTTTAGATATATTTTTACTACATTTGAGACAATTAAATACCCTTTATCTAGATACTTTATGTATACATTTTTATTTTTTATTCTATCACGTTTATTGAAACAGTTCACGTTCAATTCACGTTCTCCTAATTAGATTATGTAATGCATTAAATCTTTGAAGCTTCAAAATGATACTTATTATAGAATTATTAAATATACAGTATTCATTGGGTTTTAAGATTTTGAACTATGAATTAGGAAAACGCATATTAGTGTATTAGGCCGTGTATACAAAATATACTTCCATAATTAATAAATAAATGAAATATTTGCAATACTGTATGTTCCTACTTCCAGTGTTCTCAGAATTTAATGCTACAGATAAAATAATACGGCTGAACATCTTTCGTTTGAAAGTAGATCACACTGGAATGCTATTAAGCATCAAAAATCTGTTTTAGTTATTAGAGAAATAAATGCAAATAACGATTTTATAGAAAGTTTTATATAAATCAAATTTTAAAATTTAGTATGTAAAGTACCTACCCAGTTAGACTTAGGAAAAAAATCCATTCACAAATCCATTATTGTAGAAGAATACATATTAAGATTAAATTATATCTTAATACTTACAAATGATTAAGAATTACATTTATGGGCAAAATTATAAGAATAATACACCCAAATTAAAAAGCTCAACAAAAGATAGTAACAAATAATAAGAATTGTATTAATTCAATATTATTCCGATAACCATGAAGAGTTTATTGATGAGGAGAGCTTCCCTAATATTTTATAGATTCTCAATATCTTAGTCATTTTCGACAAACTCAAATGCGAAGGAGGTTTGGAACTCTATGAGATATTGTATTGGTATTGACGAAGAAAGTATAATCTATGACAACAACACTTTTACTTGCGAGTTTATGCCTCCAGCATAGGTAAAACATTAAGAATACAGAAAATATTAAGTTCACCATAATAGCGTTCTACTAATGTTCTGGTGTGGTAAATGATTCGTATTGAAATGAATTTTTACAGGAGTTACTTGAACAGATTTCTGATGAACTTGTCTGATGGATCTCAAAGGAAAGATTATTGAAATTGTGGTGTATTGACATATTGAATAGATACTGAGTGCGGCAGGTTCCTATAGTCTTTTTTAGAATGAGTCTCATTTCAGCAATAAAACTTTCATCTGCTTCAAATGATTCGTATTATTATTTCCTCTCTATTCTGTTCGAAGTATTTATATAATCCTGTATATAATTAATAATATTTTGTTTGCTATAATTCTGAATTTAATTGGATTTTGCAGAGACGTTTGCTCCTTCAAGTTAAATTTTTGCAACTATATTTGACATGCAACTTACAGCTAATCGTATTGCTTCCTATCAATAAACTATTGTTTAATTTAGTTTTAACTGTGTAATATTTGTGCTCAATCTCAATTATAATCATACTGCCGTAATTATTTAGCTGCTGTTCTCGGAATGTTATCTTCTCATACTCCTTCAAACACATTAAAAATGAAAAACAGTATGTTCCATTTTTGCATTTTATTAATTTTATAATTTTCGAAGCAATGGCTTCTTTCGTTGTATAATCGTATTGAAAACACCATTTTCATTTTTCATTGAGATATCTGTGTTATAAATTGGTATTTGTAAATTAAAATAGCCTATAATCTCTATAATCATGTTCCACAAGTCAATATTCTATACATTTTATTCAGATATTGAATTCTCCGAGAGGTATGCATGTTTCTAGATATAAAAGTTTATGAAATGTCAAAACAATGGCAGCTTATTATTTTATTAAATTCAGTCCGAAAACATAGAAGAAAAATTATATTAAAAATCATCCCAACAGCTACAGTATCACCAACAAAACAATGTCAAGTTTACCGAGAATTCTTCACAAACCATAGATACAAGCAGCTTCCTTAAAGATATGCATTCATAATTAGGTACCTCCATTGGCATGCCTATAAGTTTACAATTATCTAATACGCGTCCCATTTCTCGACAGAACACAAAACAACGCCTCACTTTTGCGCATGTATACATAACAAGAATTCGATCTAAATAGCAGCGCATTATAGAACGAGTAGATGCGAAAGAAGCTGTTTAGAATCGTAGAGTAAACATCTGGTCTCTCTCTGTATATACAGGATGGGGTGTACTCATACTTCAACGGTCCATTTGCATGATACCAAACCAGCTAACTCGTACTCCTCTTGTTCCCTCATCCAGCTCGTCACAAGCCTTGTCCGCCGCCCGCCAGCTTCTGTGCCTTTCAGGGGAGTGTTCATTGTTTGTTTTCAAAGAGAGTGGGGGAATTTGATGCAACAATTGTGTTTAATGAATGGAAAAACACCGAAATATCAGTGCCAGAGTAACTTAGATTGTATAATATATTAGAAAGAATAAGTTCATTTAGGGAGTTAATTAAAAAATAAATTACAGTTATAATGATAGATATTGATGCCTATAAATTGAAACCATTGATGGTGTATTAGGTATGTGATCATATAAATTGACTATAGTATATCAATATCAATAGTAGTATCATGTTAATAGGGGGTTAATGTTTTCAGAATCCGAAAGGACGATTAAAGACATAGATGAAGGAGAAGAGTTGTTGTGTACAATTCGCCTTACTATAACCATATTGATGTCGAAAGAGGTCATGATACAAGAGAAGAGGGAACATCTTAGTATGGGACAAGTACGTAGGTATAACGAATTGTAGTAATGAAGTCAACTATACGCACAAATTATATAATAACATTTTAGCAAATAAATCAATCATTTCACATTTGAATAACCGATTATGGTGCTATCTACTACATAGTTACCCTCCAGTAATAATCTGATTATATATGGTATTGCTTTTTCGCCTTAATATGACATATATGACATGGTTTATAGATAATATTTGTTTCTAGGAATTAGATGTTAAGCATTATTCGAATAAATTTACAAACTAAGTAGTATTTATTACAATTAGTAATAAATAACACTAGACTGTTCAAAACAGTAATCATTAATTTCTGAAAATATATGTAAAAGATATATAACTCTTGATCTTAATTTCAAAACAATCAAAAATTACTTTTTAACGATTGATATAATGATAATAAGTTGATATTCTTAACGCCCCTCCCCCCCCCACCCACTCCCATTGAACTTTGAAATGTTAATTAAAACATTTGTACCAAATTAAGAAAACTGAACACGGACTTTTTGTGAACTAAAATTATAACATATAATTGAAGATAACATTCATAGATAATTTAATTATGGTGTTTATGATAAATCTTCTTTTTATTTAGGTCTTACGCATACCATAGTATGAACGTATTATTTAAAATGGGTAAATATATTCAAGTATATATTAATCAAAACTTCATCATTAATTAATAATTTCATTTATTCTAAATGAAATATTTAAACATATTTTTAAAACAAAACTTTCATTTACTTAGTTAATATGTGTTATATGCTTTATGTGTATATATATCAGTATACATATTTTAGATAATAGTATATTTGATAAAAATGTGATGAACGTCAACACGTTTTATGAACAACGTATCAACTTGTTAGGAATTTTAAGAATGAAGATGAAATACAAAACCTTTTTGTGAGTATTTAATGAATGTTTCACTATATATTTTGATGAAGAGAAGTAAACTATAAGTTATCTTGCCCAAAGTCCTAATGCGTTGTAACTATAAAAGATAATTAACAAACTGATCGTAGACAGAGGTGTTCTTTAGATTTGAGAAATTACATTAGCAGCATTTTATAGAATATTTAATGGATATTTAGAAACCTGAGAAAACGTATGCAATAACTATTGCTGCTTTAAAAGAATTGCCAGGTCTTTTTTTACATTATTTTCGATATGTCAAACAAAATACAAAGCTGAGTAGAATGTGCTATTTTGCCTTCAATTTGTTAACACGTTTTTAGGCATAGTATTTAAATTTAAAAAAAACATGTTTCTTTTCGTGATCATAAGAAGTATGTAACGTAGACTATTATATAGAATGTACGCGGAAAACTGCCTTGTATATTATATTTTATATCATTTTGTTAAGGTAGATGAATGCAGTTCATTAAAATTGCACTGAATAAAACGGAAGTAATTTAAAAATTATTAAAATAATTATAATGAATGAAATAAAGTAACAAGGTTCAATTGAATTACATTCCTGTCCGTATTTTTGTTTTAATTTTGAAAATTGTACTGAAGTAATATAATAGAGTAATTTAAACAATCGAAAATAATGTCGTTATAAATATTTCGTGCCTATAAACATATACATACATGCATATCGATTAAAAGGATATTGATATCATTAAATAATAAATTAATTTTTTAAAACAAATTAAAATTATTAAATTAAAATTGTCTAAAAAGATATTCTAAAAGACGAAAACTATTTAAAGCGGTTATGTTGTGCCAATTATAACTTCAAGTGAAATAGATAATTTTGTTAATTGAAAATAATGCACGTATATAACTATAAGTTACATTAGTATGCCCAACATAAAATATGCATCATGTAGAGTTTTATATAAGTATTTTTAAATTCTACAATTCTATGTACGTCAATATAAATGATATCATAACATATTCTGCTTACAAAATGTGCAAATATTAACCCCGAACAACAGACTTCCTTTCGCATCCCGGACAAAGGAGGCTCATTATGTCCTCCTCTAACATTTTTAAACTTCCTAATGGAGTAGAGTTTCAAAACTTCGCATGTACTAGCATATTAAACAAATAGGATTTCTAACATAAATTGAAAAAATAAAAACTTTTTTTATTGAAAAATAAGTACCTAAACTATGCATTTAATTTTTTGAATATTTTAATTCAAACTTGTTTTTATATTTTGTGTAAGAAAAATTAATTTATTGTACTTTTATTTCTACGTTATTTTTTATTATTATTTTATTTGACGCTAATTATTATAACATGAAATTATTCAGTTTACAAATCAGAGTTTCGTCGATTTTGAGAATGATATACATGTTTTATATAAAAAGTTTGTTTTGCTCATTTTTATAATGGATTGCATTTTTAGAGTGTAGTCAATATAGTGAATATAGCGCTAAATGTTGATAAACTTTATTTTAAGAAAAGTCACACAAGCTCACATATCTTCATTTGTTCCCGTTTGTCCATTTGTCCATTTGTTCCTTTTGTTTAAAAAGCACAATACAAATACAGGAGGCCTCTTAAAGGCTCCTCTGAGTCCTAGTTATGGATATAGGGTTAATATATTCTTAGACATTAAGCATTAGAAGACTAATAATATATTCATCAAAAAGGAACGCGTCTTTCGTTTTATTTGAGATAGTTCAACACTTATTAATCAATGCCTTGATCCTTGAAGTGCCGCCGCCTTTGATTTCGTATATCACAAGATTAATGCATGTTTGAACAGTTTAATTTCTAATACGTACATTTATGTTTCAAGTGTTTAGAATATTGTCACAAAAAATGTCGTTTCCATATTTGCACTAAAATCTGTTATTATATCTAGAAACTTAGTCAACAATTCAAAGTGGTTTACAAGTCTCTAAACATGGAGGATTTAAGACAAAGAACCTGAATTAGAAATGGAAATGGAAATGGAAATACACAGCCTACATGTTGAGTATTGATCAAATTATAACATGTCTTATAGTTCATGCTGTCTTACATTTTAATATTATATGTATAATCTGTTTTTAAGCTTAGAAAAATATGATTTAACTTCTAATACAAAAACTAATTAATTGATAAATTTGAAATACAATTTATTATGGTAATTTATTAAAAATTCAATCACAATGTTATAAGCTTAAGAACAGATTATGGAAGATTAAAATCTAAAACAGCATGAATTTTATGACGTATACGTAGTTTCACCAAATACTATTGTTTGTCATAGTATCAATCGTTCTTTTTGTTATATATATTTTTATACATGTATATTATTCAAGTAGGTATATTTTTCATAGTTACATATGTATATAAATGTGTAATTTTTATGTTTGTACTTGTATTAACTGAATATTAAAACAAATTAAAATTAAATGGCTTTATTCTGCAATTCAAGTTTCGCTATTTAACAGAATAGTCAAATATAACTGATTCAACTCTTTGCATACGGGTTTTCTGGTTATTCATATTCCGAGGGGAGGGGGGCGGGGTGGGGGGAGTTCATTAAGCTTACCCTATAATGTTTAAACTTTCTAATAGATAACAGTTTTGAAAATTAGTAATGTTTCATAATATTCCATAATATATTCCATTTGAAAATATGGTAAAACATATTTTTTAAATAAAAAATATAATGTAAAAATATCTATTTTATAATTTTTGAAATATTTTCTGTAATAAAACTTATTTGTACTAATTTGTACAACTGTACTTTGTGAGAGATATGCCTTTTTATATAAAAAGTATGTTTTATTCATTTCTTTCAAAGGGTTGCATTTTTAGGATGTGGCCACCCGACATCCCCACCATCCCCTTTAAGAACACAATTGTGAATATATTGCGGTAAAGTTTGTAACATTTTATTTTGGTAAAATTCACGGAAACCTACATTGTTCCGTTCCTTCATTTAGAAATTACTGCAAAAAAGCAGGAGCCAACCCCGCTATTAAGAATATGAAATAGAAAGGTTTCTTAAATAAAATGTATCTGTTTGTTGCTATATACAATAGACACAAGCATTGTAAAGTTAAGGTAAATTATAATGCATTATTTTTGTAATAAGAATATAATATATAATATTTTTGGTTAGTTTTGTTAAAATTACCTTTTTCTGTTTTAATAAATAAATTATTTAAGAACATTTATTTTAAAGCTATGAATATTGTTACAAAGTGACATTATTTATCCTTATAATGGGTAACCTTATAAACTATATTCTAATTATAGCTGCAAATGTTACTTTCGTTTGTTACTTCTATAATATCTAATATTACTTATAAAATTATGAAAAAATATATTTTATAATCTCAATTTAAAAAATAATTATTTAATGTTCGATATTTTCATTATATATGTACATTTCCTTAAATATCAACTTCGTTGTATTTCACAACTATATCCTTGGATGTCTACAAAACAATAATATGATAAATATGTTTCCGATTTTAGACTTTGACCAGCAGTTGCTTATTTTATGATTTCAACCATAGAGCATCGATAAATATAGTTTTAATGTCTTCTTACTTATTGAAAACAGTCTGATATGAGTACTATACATTGTTTAGCGTATTATGCTAAACATTGCTTTAAAAATAAATCTTGCCCATGGTTATTGTTGTGTGAACGTTTTTTATTCATCTAAAAAATATATAAATCAAAATATTTAATATCGAATATTTCTATCCCTTTATGCATTGCTTCAGTGAAACACAACGATTTTTTATCGACAAAAATTTACAACGCGATGAATACGAAATTATTAAGTATTGAAATTCTATCCTACATATCAATTAAAGAAATTGATTTGCTTACTTATATTACATTATGTATACATATATTACAATATTCGATCTATATGGCAACAATAGTACTCTATGCTTTAAGCAGTCTAAAATTTGATAGTTTCAACCATTTTGTTGATAGCCACTGAATATATAGAGGAAAAAACTCTCAAATGAATCGATAATAAGAATCGTAAATATGTAGGTAGAAATAAAGTATATCTAGGTCATTTAATCACACATGCATAAATGTTGTAATTGAAATACAATCTCCGTCTGTGGGAGTCAGATAAACGACCACACATGTTGAAGTGCAATCATTTTTAATCATTTTTATTTTGTACAATATGAAAATTCGTAAAAGAAAATTAGGAAAGGAACAAAATTAAATTAAATTAAATTAAAATATCGAATTACTTGCCCTAGATAAATTGAAATATAAGGCACATCTATTTATGCATAGTATTTACATAGATACACTACATCTTTCAGTTTGGCGATACGTATTATTATATACCTTATTTTTCTGTTATAAATTTATATCGGCATATGTAAAGATAAATTAATGCTGAATATTCTGGCTCAGTGGATAAATAAATGGCTCAATAAATGAAATATAAATTGACTTGTTACACGTGTATTTCACATAAATATTAATTAAAAAATCTATGAACATTCTTTTCTAAAAAATCGTTTGAAAACAAAATAATTAAATTTCGTCAAAATTAATTATGGTGGTTAATCTAGTTTTCTTCAATGGATAGGTATAACATTTTAATATTTATTGTAAATATAATAATTGTAATTAAAATGAAAGCTACCTGAATAACACTAATTTTAAATATATTTTGTAGACTAATAAGTATAGATTAACTTTCCGAACTATAATGAAACATTATTATTTATAGTATATTTATTTTTATGCTGATAAAAGTTAACATGGAATTTATTTACTTTGTAGTTTTTGACATATTATTAATATTTATTGCTTTTGATTATAAATGCATAAGCATAATAAAACTATTTTATATTAATGGTTTTAAACATGTAATTTCATTTATTATAATACACTTAATAAGACCATACATATAGATATTTTGTCTGATATTAGCAATATTTCTTCTATAAAGCTAAAGAAACTTTGGCTTTAATATTCATGTAAGTATTTCAAAATAATAGTGGTTAGCACACGATACCGCGCCACTTATTGGTTATATGCAGCGGACTCTGAATTCTCGTCAATATGGAAAATCAATAAACTTTATACAATAACTTCGAAATATACATATAATATGGGAAGGTCAGAACACAAACGTCACTCTTCAATCACTATTGCATCTGAGATATTTATCTCAGTCTCCTTCGATTAATCTTATTCTTGAATCATGCCATGGTAATGTGAATAGTGTATTTACTCCATCAATCTGGATATAATGTATATATAGGGTGATTCGTAATTAATGTCCGTTATTAGGACATTTGGAAACTAGTACATATTTATCTTTATTTGATTTATTGATTTTATTACTATCTGGTTATTTCTAAATGTCTCTGGATATTTGAATTAGAATATTTGATTTATTGATTTTATTACTCTCTGGTTATTTTTAAACTGTGTGTATACATACTTATGTCTCTGAATATTTGAATTAGAATATTTGATATAGGTATTGATTACGAGCTGTTGTTATTTAATCATGGAATTTTCTACTGATCAAGATGTTGTTTTACATTGAAACTGTACGACGAAATGGTGTCAAACCACCTGCAATTCATGATCAATTACTGACTGCATGGCCTGATGATGCCAGTCTTCGACACGTGAGACGGCTTATCCAAGAGTTTTCAGAGGGTACCAGTGTTGGATTCAATCGTTCTCCTAGTCAAGGTAGACCAATGAGTGAACGACGTCAAGGTGCAATTAACGATATTGATAAACGAGTTATTGCTGATAACAGTTTATCCATTCGTATGTTGGTGACACTCACTGGTTTATTTTATTCAATGATCCAACGAATTCTCAATGATCATTAGCAACTGATTTGGATGTGCACCAGATGGGTTCCTCACCTTCTCTGTGACAATAATCGTCGCTCTCGGGTAGAGTTGTGTACACTAATGAATCAGTCTCTACAGTCCAGTCTCGTGCATAAAATCTATTGGTCATTGATGGGAAATGGTTTTATTTGCGAAAGTTACAGCCACACAAAAACATTGGATCTTGGATGCGCCCCGATAGTGATCGACTATAAACTCCCAGACGGAAAAAAACGGAGAAGAAAATCATGGTCATAGTGGCTGTGTCACTCGGGGGTGAACACTTCTTCAAGGTGGTGGATGGCACAATCGATTCAGATTCCTACATTGTCTTTTTCCGTGAGATGGGCCAGCATTTTAGATCACTTCCAGAACACTACCCATGGAGAATATGGAATTGATTCATGACAATACGCGGCCACATATAGATCATTCAACGACTGAATTTCTTGCATCAAAGAATGTCAAACTGATCCGTCAGCCCTCATATTCTCCGGACACAAACATATGTGACAGGTTTATCTTTCCCCGTCTGGAATCTATTCGTAACCGACTGGACTTTACAGATAAAGAGGATCTGCAGACATTCCTAGAAGCTCAACTTCCAACATTTACCAGACCTATGATAGCAAAGGCCCTTGGAAAATTGAAGATAGATTTGGACTTTATTGTTGAAAGTGAAGGAAATTATTACAATAGTAAATTGTCTGACAATTATAGTACATTTTGTAATGAAATAACTCATTGGAACTTATCGTTTTGTTTAAAAAAAATTGAAAACGAACATTAATTACGAATCACCCTATAAATTAATTTGTTAATTTTGTTCTGTTATATTATAAGTTATATAAGTAGATGTGTAAGCAGTGTTTTTTTCCTTTTCCATGTGCTCAATTGGAAGTTTTCATGGTATTGAATAATTTCATTAAATTTAATCAACCGTGCCCTTTTCGAACTTCTATATATAACTAAACCAGGAAATAATAATATTAAAAAATAATTATTTAAACAGTTTAACAGTAACAATAATAATAAAATGAAAATTATAAAACTGAATATACTCTATGTTTATACTATATGCAAGTGAAGAGGCCAGTATATGTCGTATATTTCGTTTTAAAATTAAATTAAAAATTAAAATTATAATTAACAAAATAATTCTTTAGCCTTTGCTGTAATCTGCTTAATCATACGCTTAACGAAATTTAATGCATATACCGGCCTCTTTAATAACTTATTTTATACTTCAATACTATTTGTGCGAAAACCTATCTTTTTGTCATGTTTATACCAGTTTTAAAGTTAAATCAATTATCAGATAGAATTAAATATGTGTAGGTACCTAGTAGCTAAGTAACTACATATAATAAAGGTATTGTTCAGGTTTTTATTGAAATTTAACAAAAGTTTTAATTGTTTTTTGCTTTTTGCTTTTGTTTTTAAAATAATTATTGAATATTACTAAATAATAATACAAAACGTGTATAAAAGGTGGAGTAGTTCCATTATTAACGTTTAATTACAAGAGAACATATATTGAATGGCCTTGTTTACCTCGCTGCAATATCTTATAACTCGGCGCCTTTTGGCTAGTTCTAATATAAGCAATTACTTAGTTCTTGATTATAAATCAATGGATAATCTGAAAGTTAGATAAAAAATATTGATTGTATTTGTTTTTAAAGCAAGTATCTATAATAAAACAATTTTTAAGTATTTCATTCATATAATATGTAATTTACTTTATTTTTAGATACCTGATACATTTTGTTACTGCATTAATTTTTCATAGACACTATTTTTGTTGAGATTATTTTTAAAAAGCTTCCGCATAAATGCAGTATTCTGTAGTATATATATTGTTAAATGGTGTTTTTATTACTATGTGGATTAGCGCTTATTTATGACTGCACTAAATTAATTTTAAATATTAGTGCTGAAAGGCGGAAGTATCATTTATCAAAACAAACAAATTAATGCTATTATAAATATTTTAGATTAAAATATTTTAATCTAAAATTTTCAATAATAAAATCTGTTAACTATAAAAATATGATACACATTTTTGTATGCTTTGTCGTTGTAAACGGATTAGAAATTCTATCAAAACAATATTGTATTTTAGAATTATTTCCATAATTCAATGTAATCTTTTGACAACATTTCAAATAAAAGAGAACAGACGCATGAAAGAGGGTATTGCCATTTCAAAAATGTATTTAAAATTGAACAAAGAGTAATGTGTTCTATACTGTGACAACACATTTTTGATATAGAAATAACCAAAGAAGTTACTTTATATTCCAGTTTCTTATTCTAGTTTAGTTTCAGCTTCAATAATTAGAAAATTAGTCCTTTACAGATGTTTCGCACAAATTATCAATGTTTGCATGATAATTGTGTGATTTTATACAATCGCCTCGATTAAAAGTGTCATTCATATCTTTATACTTCCAGACTTTATTTTCGGTTGTTTTTATTTTTTTAAGACGTTTGTCGTTAATAACACTTGTGAGAATTTCATATTTTTTCTCGTTTATCGATATGATGGCGTCAATAAAAGGCTCGACACAGTTATCAATTATATTTGCAAGAGCATTCGACTTTATTCTACTGATTACAGTGAACTGTAAAAACTCATCGAGGTAGGAAAGTGTTGCCTCTTGTATGATACTTTGTTGAAAGTTATCGATAGCTACATTGTATGATTTAGGAATTCGTTTGTGAGATTTCTTGGTTTTAGATTTCAGACGCTTATGCGCACTTTGACGACGTTCATGACGGAATTCAGTTTTATTGCACATCTTGTGCGCCAGATTTCCACAGGTACAGTTTTTGATTCTATCACATTTGCATTGTGATGGAGTATGATCAGTAATTGGGGATCTATTATTTGATTCAGAAAGTTGTTTGTCATTTGCCTCCTTTGGAAGAGCAGCATTAAACCATATAGAATTATTTGTATTAATAAATAAAAACCAGTGATTTATTAGTATTCTATTTTCTTCAAAAACCAGAGAAAAATGAGTGAAATATTTCTTAATCTCGTTTGCATTGTCTTTATATTTATGTGGATTATTTGTAGAAATCATTCGGCGCAACTCCTTATCATTATAAAAGACTCCATCTAAGACATTTGAAAAATTATATCGTATTGGATATTTCTGAAAATATTTCTGAATATTATAGGGAATTATGAGCGAGGCATTACACAATATATTGGCGTTCATAAAAACTTGTGTGTCAAAGCTGTCATTCATTGGTTTCATTTTGTAACAGCTTTTATCGCTTTTACCGTTACAATATTTGGGTAATAATAGTAAAGTCTCCATTTGTTCAATTTCCTTCAATTGGTGTAGTCGATGTTGAGTTTCCTCAAATTTTGTTTCTGATTTAGTAAGGATTGTTTTGGATAGATTATCCTTAAAATGGTCATAACCATTATAATATATCCTTTTTGTCACTTCGTCTTCCTCACTAATGTCCAGAATGATATCAAAGTAGTCCATCGTCCGACTGTTAACTGGATTGTCAAAACTAAGAATTACTTCAATTGAAACATCACAAACATCATTTACGTCAATAAATTTGAGTTCTTTGGAGTAATTCATAAAGAAAGATGTCTCTCTATGTGATAATTTACAGTGGGTTCACACTATATTTGTTTTTCAATAAATATTAAACTCTTTCTGTTGTAAAAAAAGTAATTCTGATCAGTCTCATGTGAAATTATTTTGTTTTCATAAGAATCTATAAAATAACTTTATAAATTTTGAGAATGACTATCATACACCGGAATAAAAATATAATCAATAATATGAAAAATCCTATTTTTTGTTAAATATTACTGTTAATTAATCAAATCAAAAACGACAAAAATCGTAAAAATGAAAGCCAAGAAACGAACTCTTCGCAGTCAAACATCTGAAATAATGTTGATGATACGTAGTTCATCATTGAAGAAATTGATATAAAAAGGCGACTAGATAGTGTAAAAATATTCAAAAACTTTACACAATTAAGGCACAGTTAATGAAAATAATTTCTATAATAATTATATTTTGAGTACAACTTATGTACATTACACGATGCTCAAGGTGAATAATGTTAAGGTCAATAGGCCTATTTTTGACGGCTAATAAATCGGGCTAGAATTCATTAAAAAGCAAATTTTTGGTATCAGCGTAATCGCTAAGCTCTATAGAACAAAATGGACCTAATATGAACGTTTAAAAGGGTTTCTAAATACTTATTTAAAAGGGGTCAATTTCGATGAAAAATTGTGTCTTCTTCTTCTTCTTCTTCTTATTTATATTTTCGTCCGCCAAGTTCATTGATATTAACTTTTTATTGGAAAATGCATATCTGTATTAAAAATACATATGTATTAATAAATGCAGTCTTACCTACCAATATGCAACGAAATAAAATCACAAATCTATTTGAGTCATAATAAACTAATTATAAGTTTAACAGAAAATCAACTGAGATTAAATCAAAATGTTACTTTTTCAATGTAAGTTGAACAATTCCGATACGGAAAGATATTTTTTTATTTTATTTTGATAAAAATGTTTAATTTCCATATTCAAGCGTTTAAACTAAAATCTATAAAAATTCGTATAACCCATTCTATTTAGAAAAGATATAATTCCTTTGGAATTTAATAAAATCAAAAATTCGAAATATGCATGAATATTTTTTGTACTATTTCAGAATTTTATAAATAAAAAAATAAATATAATTTACGCATGAAATTATATTAATATTGAAATAAATATTTTGAAAAAATGATTTGATATCTTAACAAAAACGACCGCATCGCAAAAATGAAAGCCAAGAAACGAGCTCCTCAAAAGAAAAATATTGAAATGATATTGATGATATAGGAAGTACAGCCATTAAAAAAATTGATATAAAAAGGAAGACAAGATTTATAAGATATATAACGTTTAATATCTTAAATATATCGTATTTCCACTAACAAAAAATTGCTTATTGCAATGTACTTCTAAGTAACATAAAGAACTATAATATAATATTATAATTAGGGTATGAGAATAGTGCTATCTGGGCGCATGTAGTTGTTATATGCGTAATCTGAGTTATTCAATTATGGATCTTAGTAAATTAATTAATCGATAATTTGAAATCTCAGACTACCGCTCAATAATTGAATTTTTTTCGAATGACTATTATACACTGATAAATCAAGAATATTAACTATTTTTCTGAAATTGGAAAAGTACTACTTTTCCAATGAAGGAATGTAGTTTTTTTCTATATATAAATCTATGAATCTATAAATCTATAAATCTATGGCCAGATCTGAATTAAACTGTGATGAAAAAATTGAAATATAGTTTTGAATTTAATACCTAATTGAATTGAAACTGTTAACAGCTTTAACAGTTTAACAATATTTAACAGATAGAAAATGAAACGATCGGCAGAAAAAATCATGAATGATATCAGTCCAATGAATAGTGTTAAACGCTATGACAATAGCTGGTCATTATTTGTTAGTTATGTGAATCTGGGTGATCGCCGACCATCAGAAGATGAGTTTATTAAGTATTTTCATTATTTGAAAAATGACAGGAAATTAGCATCCAGCACAATTTGGTCACATTATTCCATGCTAAATCATAAATATCAGATGCAGACAGGCCAAAAATTGCAAATGTATCCTAGGATCACAATGTTATTAAAGTCATTTGAAGCAGGCTTTGTCAGAAAATCTGCTAACATAATTTATAAATACAATTGAAGCATATTAATATTAACGACTTTTTAATAATTATAATATATTTTAAAGTTTCTCCATGAACGGAAAAGTGCTCCATGCATGGAAAAGTAATACTTTTCCGTATACTGTCCATGAATTGAAAAATGAACTTTTCCATACATGCATAGAGAAAAGTTTATATTTGGTAAAATATGTTTACATTTCCATGTTCAAACGTTTACACTAAAATCAATAAAATTTGGTATAACTAATATTATTTAGAAAATCAAAAATAAACATGAAAATCGATAACATCATTGATGCCTTATTTCAAGTTTCTGTAAATGTTAACTGTTTTACAATTATACGATACGGTAGCATCGTAAGCCAAGAATAAGAATAATAATGCTACAAGCAAGAAGTATTACATAACTGTAGCCGTTAAGGGGTGTCCCTTTTGGGGTATTGATTATGGAGACCTGTTTCACGATAGCCACAGTTATTTTGGTTTTTGTAGCCTCTAGCACGAAGCCAACACGAACCAAGTGAAAAGTAATAATGTTATTAATTTGTTAGTTGATGTCCAGAAACGTCATTTTTGCAAAAAATTCTTCGTCAGATTGACCAATATTAAGACACCCATAGCGTATTTTTTGAGAGCACCAACAATAACGAGTAAGGGGTCATTCGAACTTGACTGACTTCGTCTAGTGCCTTTAATATTTTATAATAATCGCTTTTAATTTTTCGCAATAATTATGCTTGTTTTTCGTTTTTTACTTGGAGACATTCCAATTGTTGTAGAAGCGGATAACGAATCAAATGTATACAATATATTAAAGAATATATGTACATTCGATTTGCATCATATTAATATTTTATATTATAAAATGAATAGTAAATAGACATGGTTGATAGTGATAGCTATAAGTATACTGTAGGTAATAGTGGCGAAATAATAATTGGCAATGGATTTATCAAGAATATTATAATGGATTGTGTTTATAAATAATATAGTGTATGAATATCCTATTTAATAAGTTTTCATGACACTTAGTTTAGTATAGTATACTTATTCTTAGAATACTATAAGCAATAGAATTAATAATATTTGTTACAACTATAAATTTATTGACATATACATACAACGTATGAAACTTTTATTCCAGATTCAGCGCCAGATTCATCTCGAGAACTACACTACCTACAGAGGTGTACTATACGGCAAAATGAACGCCTCTATTTAGCAATATATATTTTAACGATAGATATTAATAGTTCATTCGAAAGTGTTTTTCCAAATTAATTCCGTCCCTCTTTGTTTAATTGAACCAAATTGATAAAATATGTCATTTACTAGTTTGCATTACGTATGTTATAAGTTTTATCGCTTGAGAAGTTAAAATTAAAACCTCTGGTAATGTAATACACATAACTTTTTATCCTACAAAAACAAAACAATAAAAAAATGTATTTCTATAAACAAAAAGCATATTCGGTAGATATACATGTAGGTACTTATTATATATAGTTATTTTTCAATAAGGTACATATATAAATATACAGAAAACATATTTTATATTACAAATAAAAAAGGAATACGGTGTTTATGAATTCCCTACACATAGGGCATCGTCCCGTTTCTAGGAGGACCCATTGCAGGCATGGACCACACATTATCGCATGCCCACAGGGAATGCACATGTGGGTGCGCTCATCTGTGAGACAAATCACACATGCTGCGCCGGCGGGAGAGGCCACATCCGAGGTTCCGCAAGGGGGCTGTTCAGCGCTACCGCGAGGAGGTTGTTCAGCGCTAGACACCGCGAGGGGACTGTTGTGCGCTACCGCAATAAAGGCTGCTCTGCTCCGCGCAAGGAGGCTGTTCCGAGGTACCTAAGTGGGAGGGGCGGCATAAAATAAACATATATATACAGTTATTGAGATAATTAAGTGAATTTCGTTTTGAACCCCCTCGGCTGCCATCCGTGAAAGGGAAAGCTTAGTATGTTAATGAAGTTTTATTTATTCGTATATGCGTATGATTTTTTAAATGGGAGACTCGCTCAACGCCTGAAATAAAGATTTCATATTAAAGAGAACAAATGCCCTACGTGTTCATACTTTTTGTAGATGACGTCATGATGTTTTGCTTCTTGTATGTTACAAACACATATATACTCATCGACAGAATATATTATATACAGCAAACAATTGAGGTGGATTATTTCACTACCAATTTTTGTGTAATTTCTTGGTATAAAGCATATATATAGTAAATATACAATATATACAATATAATACTATATATTATTACTATATAAAAGAAAAGATTAAAAGCTAAATTAATACACAAATGACATGAAAAATAAATGCAGTTTTTAATAAATTCTCAATTGAAAGTCT
The DNA here is from genome assembly GCA_036023295.1 of Invenusta paracnida. NCBI lineage: Eukaryota > Metazoa > Platyhelminthes > Proseriata > Coelogynoporidae > Invenusta > Invenusta paracnida. Next base: position 4,045 of record JAYRBW010067163.1, on the reverse strand, counting down.
TGTACTTTTACAAAATAAACGTTGTAAAAACCACGAAACACCTCATTCATCTCACTATTAATTAACTAATCGTATCAGTGGATGATGTCTACAAATAATGTGTATTGATTGTATGTCGCGTTTTGAAAAAATCTTGTTGGTGATGAATCGGCTGACATCTCCTACCTATAGCTTTCACGGATATGGATTATTTTCGAAAATTACTCAACTTTAAACGAAGAATTGTTATTAACTACAACCAATTTTTGTGACATACAGTATTAGATATTACCACATACCAACACTATATAATAAAGCAGTCTATCATTGTAGCAGTCATGAGGAGCTAATTCAATATGATATAATTTAAGTATTAACTTTGTATTCTAAATAGCAATAGGATGAGAACATCATCTGTGCTGATATATACATTTTATTGAAAGATAAATACACCTGAAAATGTCGTCCGGTTTGAACAACTCGTGTTTTTAACACAAAAAATGTTCGGAGTCCAATTTATCCAATTAATATAAAGACTATAGGAAGAAAAGTTACTGAAAAGTTACTTATTGAAAATAGTATACATAAAACTTGCTTACCCTCTCTTGCCGGTTGTGGTCCTTGCGCATTGACGTCTGAATGAAATGAAAAGTAAATGTCTTATTTATCTTAATGTTCACGATTTACACCCTATTACTTACCTCTCTTAGCGGCGGTATCTCTGACGACAGAAGTCTTAATGAAAATATAAAAACAGTTTAAGCTTTAATTGGTACACAACATTGTTTATATGTTCAGTGGAACTACTAAGCATTACATACCCTCGTATGACGGCGGAGGCCCAAAGTCACTTCACGGAGGCGGACCCTGTCCATGTGCATGAACTACTAAGCATTACATACCCTCGTATGACGGCGGAGGCCCAAAGTCACTTCCCGGAGGCGGACCCTGTCCATGTGCGTCTGAAATATATATGAAAAGGATAATTACATGTTTTTATTGTATGGTATACTATTTTTCTGTGTTGTCATTTTAAAAGATATTATTTACCATCACTTCCCGGAGACGGACCCTGCCAGTTCTTCTGCCGGTTGAAAATGATAGTTTTGGGAAAAAAATTATCTCTTCTGAGATATACAACCTAAAGTTCGATTTATGTCGGTCAATATGGTAACTTTTATATGTTTTGCCGTACAAAGTGGAACACAGCAGGACATCAGGGGCATGATTTATAAATTGTGCTTCAAAATAGTAACGAAGAATATGTTATAAACATAACCGGGAAGGTTTTCAAAAAACACCGGTATAGGAAATTATATAAATCAATAATTGAAAGTATGTTAATAAGCTAAAGCAAACAATATATGATAAATTCATGTAGGAAATTGAATATAAGTAAATATTTAGTAAAAGTATTAATGCATCAAAGAGAAAAAAGAAGGAGTCATAAAATAATAGTAATATATGCACTGCATAAAATTACTTTCTAAGAAATATACTCTTTACTTTACATTTTATACACGAAATTGTCATCTAAATTATTAACAATATAAACTTATTAATATTATACTTATTATTGCTCTTCTATTTCTCAAAGGCGACATAGGGTTTTAGTATACTATAACAATTATATATTAATGATATATTAATTATATTATAAATTAGATAGAAAGTGAAACAATAAAGTAGCAATAATAATTATGAAATTGGGAAAAACATTTCTGTTCAAATTATAGCAATTATTTTATAGCTAAAAACTAACTGCACAAAGTTTACTTGAAAAATTTATACTTTTCGTAAAGCAATAAAAAAAATTAAACAGGCAGCATATAGGCTACATGTGATTGTAATAATACAGTAACTTGTATTACATACAGATAAATTATACATATTTATTTAGTGCGAATATTTTCTCAGTATAAAAATTAATAAAATTTTTTTATCCCCATATCATTATGGTTAAACATATCCAGTATTAAAATTAATTCTTCTTACATAAACCAGCTTTCAACGACAGCGTTAGTCAAATATGAAGGGACGCCAAGTCCTTCGTGAGCAGGTGAACCCCAAATGCCAAAAAGGGACAACCACCGTGTCTGGAAGCCTTCAAGTGTGGCCGGGTAAAAAAACGGGTTGTCCACATTGTCAGCAGAGCATGGAATGTATGGCCGAAAATAACTGCTAAAAGCAGACGAAGCTCTCAAGCTTGTCGCTTCAGCAAAGTCGCCTGGCTGGTCGTCAGTTTCAGCGTCCTCCACAATCTCCTCGACAAAACGTCGGTTTTCTTCAGATATGCTACGCAATAATTGGTCCAAATTATTATGCACCTTAATAAAATAGAAAGGATAATATGATATTAATAAAATATTGAAAAAAGCTTTATTTTTTCCAAAAAATAAAATTCCATTTAAACTAATTTTCTAAAAATACATCAATTTTATTTGACAATATTTATATTTTTCAATAAATAAATGTTAACATATTCGCCGCGGAATGCTTTATATTCTAAAGGAAAATAAAACACTACAATTTAATTATAAATAGTGTTTAAAACCAGATAGAGAAATTTGAGTCTCACGCTTAAAGAAATTAAATTTCTCGAACCTTCATTTCTCCTATACTTTATTATCTTAAAGCATTCGATTCAAGTACTTTAACTCAAATTTCATTTGAACTCAATTTAATCGGTTTTGATGGTTATGTATAGATTGTTTAAAACAATACATTTCTGATTGTGACACTTACAGTTTGAGAAGAATGATCTGCTTTTGGGTTTCCAAACACAATATACATATTATTCCTTGTATCGCTGGCAGCCTCGATAGTTGGTGATGTTTTAATTATAGCTATACAATTTATGAAAGCTTTTCGACTGTCTTTGTCTGACCGAAAGATTGAAGTTGCCTTCTTTGCAAAAAAGGGAATGAAGTGGCTTGCACAGATCGCTATCGTAGTTGTCGGACGAACATCCGAACGTCTTGCCATATAGTTAATTTGTAATTGCAAATAATCCTCGACCGACATGCAGTTAAAACAAGGACAGTGGCGTGAATTAATACCCATGAAAAATCGATGCAGATTACAGTTCCATGGGATTCTGTGGAAAACAGGCGTTGGTTCGATACCCTGGATAAGTCACATCTGACCTTACATAACCAACCGACAACGTCTTCCGTTTTGCAACTACTGCCTAAAAAATCACTGACACTGACCGTAGGCAAATTGTCATCAGGCTGTGGTACGGCAATAGCACTATAGAGAAACACTTGTTTCTTGATAAATGCTGTTTTCTTTATCAGACTTCCAGTAGCGTCTATATGAATCACAGTTGGTCCTGTTTTGAAGCAATCGTGTAGGTGTTGCAACTGTTGCCGACTGTACAAAATTAGCTCACGGGGCATATACCAAGTGTCTAAAAAGTAAAAGCAGAATCAGAAACTAAGATAATACTAATTGATGACCTCGGTATTCGAGTACATACAACATCACCTTAAGGTTTAATATCTCTTGAACATACATATTTTTATTTAGCAATAGGCCTATACCATTATTTCCTACTTTGAATTACCACTATTACTGAAAAATTTAATTTTCCATAATTAAATAAATGTATAGGCTACCATAGAAGCATAGTACAGCAGAGTATAACTAACCATTAATAAACGTCGTTTTGTAATTAAACAATAATTAAATTATTCAGTGTTACGCTTTATATTCAACCATATTGTTTGATAATGATACTGGGTATCATAATATGTTATTATGATAACATATTATGTTTCTTCCTTGCAATCAATATTTCATAAAGGTAATGTAAACGACGGTAACGTCTGCTATTGTGAGTACCAAATGCATTTAGTAAAATTCATTTACATTCGACGTATTTGATATACAAAAGTAAAAATAGATGGTCTAGACTGTGTATGCACCCTTTGGTCGCTTTAATATAAATTAAAACGTTTGCTTTCAATATTAAAAATCCTTCATTAAAATTGAAGTAAATATAATTATACATTTTTATAAATAAAGTTTATAATGGAATGATACTGACAAAAACGTAGCATTA
>JAYRBW010067152.1:0-28148 GCA_036023295.1 Invenusta paracnida | reverse complement strand
GTGTCATGGCTCTTCTCAATCTATATAATGTACGTACTATTTATATTATATTTATCAATATACCACCTATTTGACATCAACGTATGAAAATATAGGGCATGAATTATTAATAAATTAGAAAAGCTATTTTTCAAGATAATTTTATGACAAAATTGCTTTTCTTATTTATTAATAATTCATACCCTCTATTTTCATACGTTGATGTCAAATTGCTGGTACATTGCTGCCCCCTAAAGTTTAATACAATAAATATATTTTTCAAATGCTTTTGTTTGATACACAGTCTAGAAATAAGATATTTATAGACTATGATGTATAAAATATAATTTGTAATGAAGGTATATATGTATAATGAGTATCTTATATCTTAGCACAAATATTAAAATATATAACGTAAATTTTAACTTAGTTACATGTATTTAAACTATATAAAGACGTGCATTTTATCTAAGGCAATCAGGTTTTTAAAATATTTATTTTGCATTTCCTAAAGCTCTCCATGCTTTAACTGAATTATATTTTTTCCTATTTTACTCCCTTTATATCCTTGTTCACTAACTTGAATCTTGAGCAACAAATAATATGGTTAACCTTAATTTAATGCACTGTCATCCTATTTAATTTGAGTACGTATTTTGCAACCTTTAACATTTTCCATGGGTTTTAAAGTATTTCTCCTTTTTCTATTTAAGCGTATTTTCATTGTCGTTATATAAGATTCCTTTAAGATTATGTCTAGAGATCTTATCTGCAACTATAATTTTGTGAAACAAAACATTTTTGACATTAAATTTTCTTACCACGTAGGCAAGAAACTATTGTTTTAATATCTTGCTATTTACTTTTTATGAATAAGATATACAATTAATTAATATTCGTTTCATAAACAAAACATTAAAAATGTTCTCATCACTATAATTAATTGAGCTTATTGCATAGTAAATATTAGTCTCGCATATTTTCAAAATAGTTTACCCATCATATTCCACGTTCTTCGTGTGTAATTTACGCTGAGAACTATTCTTCTATATAGGTAGTATATCGAAGTTTAATTTGCATACCTCTTCTGCGCCTTCTGTTTTCAAACAATAGAACTCAATATAATAATAATGTTTAGTAGAATATTAACGGCAGGTTTTATATATATAAAAAAACATACGATTTTATATAAATTCTAAAAAGCCTTTAATACAATGCTTGTGCGTCACACTTGTTTAACTCTCAAAATTAGGAAAAGTTAAAATATCTATTAGAGTATATATATTGAAAGTTTTTATCCAGAGTATTTAGTTTACCTAGTTTAGTTTATATTATATTATTGTCTATTTCAATATTTAGATAATTATGCAGAAACAATATCTTCCTTCTTTTTTTATCTTAAATATTAATATGTACCTATATAGTCTTTCTAGCGATAAGAAATTGTAATATACTTTAATCAGTATTGCTTCAAACTATGGTAAGGTTAACATTTTTTAGTATACAATTGTTTAATTTTAATTTTTGTTCATTTTGTTCAATTTTTGTATAAATTTGTATGTCAAAGACATATCTTTCTTTGACATATAAAATATTTAATATCAGACATGTTCGTTTCCTTTCTTCATATTTGTTTTTAGAAGCCAGAACTAATCCATACAGTTGCAGAGGAAGTACTACCTATTACTTCTACAAATGCTATAACTATGTAAAATCAATGCCGTCTTTGAGTTGTCTAACCTTAAGTAGAAATAATTGAGAATGCAGGCATTCTAAGATTTATATAACTTTAATTATGATCATTGTTGTTTCAAGATGGATATATTATTGTATATATTTATTTTATTTGAAAACAAAATAATCATGCATATTTTATTTAAGTTAAATTAAATGTGAATAATCTAATAATATTATTTGGGAAAGTTTAATGGTATCATAATTGTTATTATTAGTTGCTTACTGTTAGTTATTGCACCATTTAAAAACAATATTTAAATAAAATAAATTTCTTGGTATGCACGTATAATCTCTATCATAATATGATACTTAATATACTACTTATTGTACTACTAAAATTAAATTATTAATAGCTGGATACATATAATCGTTTTCTAGTGTATTTTTGTTGATATACAATAAGTAAATACAATACAACAGCGATATAATTTAGTTTTAAACTGATACTAAACATTTTTCGCGAACTGATTTCTATATAAAATTGTTGTACATATGTATTTTTGAATATTATATTTTTGTTTGAACTATTATGGAATAGGTATTCAAGTGTTATTTTATTCAAGTGCTATTTTATCTTATACATTATTTATAATTTTATTGAAAGAAAGTTATCTTATTGGTATGTACTTTATCTTTTTGTATATTGCGAATTTATTGCATTTTTGCTTCTTTTTTCTGATTAATATGTAAGTGATATAACCGTTTAATATTACTAAATGTAAAAAAACTATCAAATATCTTGTCTGGTTTTATTTTAAAAAAAAATGAATTTTAATGTCTAAATTAATTTATTTTTTAATGTAGTCATTCTAATTTGTCTTCAAACAGATATTATTATTGTAACTTGTAGAAAATAAATGCATTTTTCCTTATGCTTTATAATTATTGTTTTTATAATACGGTATTTAAATACACGAGAGAGAGCTTATACAGCGTCTTAGTAAGTAGAGCCATTATGGATATTTACATCTATTTGAATTGTAAAAATTGCACATGCTGTTGTAAATTATACTGATGCAGCTATATTGTTATTGTTTAGTAGCGGAATAAATAAATTCGAATTAAGCCGATGAAAAAGGACAACAATGAAGTCACGATTTAGAAAACAATAAGAATTTAATCTTCAGATCTTTTGGTTCAACTATATTTTTATACACAGCGCATTATCTTTTATAGCAAAAAAATAAATTCTATATTTATTCAATTTTATGTAAAGCAGAAATAAATTATTTGTAACTATATCGTTTATGTTTAATTTAACTAGATTTTGCTCAATTACGCGCTACTATATAGGTTAATTTGTGTTTAATTGTTTTCACAAATATTTGTTTGTCTTTAGAATATTTCAAACTAGTCTGTAAATCTCATTTGGTTATTCATTTTTGTAGTGTATTTTAATTTATTTAATATATACTATTAATGTAAAGCAATTATTAAAATTAAGTATTTTTATTTATTCAGTACGTATAATGTCCCGAAGTATTTAAATGGTCAATTTTTTCATAACGGTAGCAGTTTCGATTATGTTTCTTTATTTTATGCTCAGGTTATTTATTTCAACATTTAATTTCACGCACAACACAGTGTACAGAAACATATTTATAACTTTAAATATATATATATGTAAACATTCTATGGATGTCATTTATAATTTGTTTTTTCGTATTAATATACTTTTCTTGAGTAAGATAGATGCTTTTTCTCGATAATATAGAAGTAATATATAGTATGCTCATATACGTAAATAAAAAATCTCTATTTTAAGATATAAACGCAACAAAGTGTATTTCTCTTCTCATACTGATAATGCTTGATTAAGTTACATTTTAATTGATTACTTTTCTTCTACATGCTGTCTAGGAAATTGCACTTATTTCCTTATAAATATATTTCAGATCTATATTTTTCCAATGATGTTTTTTGAACACAATAAATCGAATATAATTATATACTTCACGCTTATACTGTTCCTATAACATAATTACATACTGCTGTGTTCCAAAGAGTACGATTTTTCTTCAAATTTTAAGCAATGTTTTAAGGAATTGACGATATTTACTTTTCTGTCAATCGTTAGGTATAGATTGGTTACTTATTTGTTGCATTTTTGCTCTTATACTTCTTAAATATATTTCCCATTGCTATATACTTTCATTTCTTGCATATTTATTTTGTCTGTCAAGCAATAAAAGAATCCATTATTATGTAATTTCTACTATAAATCAAAAGAATATATTATATATATATTATGTATAAATTGTGTTGATGAATTGAAAGTATATATATATATATATAAACGCCTGAATACTAATATATCCAAGGAAGTCAGCGCTAAAGTTATTAATTGACTTGTAATGTATGTATATCTACATGTATTCTCAGATACGTATTTTTAAGTATATTTTAGATTAGTAAATACATAACAATTGTCCAATTCGAATATGATTAAGAATTGTTTTAGTAACTAATACATGGATGGACTTAACTTAATAATATGCATAGACATACATAATACCCGCATATAAATTAAACAGTATTAATTTTTTCCGTATAATTCATTCACAGGAAAAAGTTGCACCCAAAACAGTAGGTGTAAAAGACTAATAAAATTGTTTTTACATTTTTATTAAAACCAAGTAAATTATGTAGCTTGTTGGCATATTAAAGGAAGCATTAATGTCTTTGAAAGACAATATTTTGAGATAACTAAGATATATAACTTGAGATATAATTATAACGGCCCTTAAATTCGATTTCTCAATGTCTGAGGAACAGTTAGTTAATGAGAAAATCTGACCAAAATCATATAATATATCCTTGTTCTATTATTAGTATTTGCCTGAAGCTTCAATTTAATTATACATCCCTTTCTAATTCTAACTATCGAGATTTAATATGAAAAATTAATGTCTTATTTTGATTGCTTATAAAATGTCCTAAACTGCTTGTCTTTAATCATTTTTTTAAACATATACACATATATATCGAAATAAGTATGATATCAAAAATATAAAGCTATTGTATGCAAGTATATTCCAATACTTAAGGTATCATATTTTGTGTTATTAATTTTTAATACTGAAGATAAAATATCCTTTAATATACTTATATTTTTTACGAAGAGTTCATCATATTGAAAGCAATAAAGTATGTATAACAATAGTTTTGTTAAATGTATAAATTAATTAAAAAAATATTAAAACGAAACTTTTTGAACATGAGTATGTTTATTTTGAATTTGAATAAATGTAAGTTAACTGTAAGCTTAATGTTAGTTTACTCAAATTTGAGTGAGTGTGCATAAATGATGTTTTTAAACGAAAATTTGTTTTTCTAAATATTTTATTCATCCAAAATCATTTGTTGTTATAAATTCTCATTACTAATGGTCTTTGTTTTAAAAAAAAGTTTAACTTGTAGGCATTCGTCAAGGTAATATATATGTAAATTGTATATTTTAATTATTCATTGACAAGTAGTGTCTTCTCTATAAAGTCTATAACCTGGGTAAAGTGCATATTCAAGGAGCACTTGTGAAAAAGGAAAGAAATCATGTTTATGCATAAAGAGCTTACAACAGTTCAGTTCAGTGTGCCTTAGCACTTTTCAGGGCCGTGGGCATTTCTCATGATTGCTATATCATCCACTCTAGTTCTCATTCTTACTCCCAAATTCCTCATGTTGTCGATTCATTTACACCTTTTCCGTCCGTTTCGTCTTTTCGCAGACTTCTCCTTTTACTGTTGTAGCCAAGACCAAGCTGTCACCTCTTCGTCTACTGAATAAGAGCTTACATATACACTTGGAAATCAATAGTCTATTATATACGGAGTGTTAATATAGAGGGAGCTGTAATATCATCATAACATTACACAACATTTACAATTAGGATTGTAAACTGTTTCAAGGTATATTGATATTTTTTGTCAGACTAATAAATAGTTGTAAATATTTAAACATTCATTTCGTTGCTATAAGAAATACTAATCATTTATTATTGTATATATGTATATTAAATTATATGATAATCACATAAACTAAACTATAATAAACTATATGCATCCCACTTACGTTCTATTCAATGTATATGTACATGTATTCTTATTTTGTTTAAAAAAATGTAATTTAATATTTTTTTAAATGCTCTCTTTCTCTTTTTCTCTCTCACTATACTCACTATATCGAAATATTAAGAACAACTAAAGACTAGTTTTAGTTATTGTATCTTTCCCAATTCACAGGTTAGCAGGCTATCTACCATATTATACACAATATAGTTTGAAGACAATGTCTACTAGTGTTATATTTTCCATTTCACGTAAATTGTACAGTTTTTCTCTTAAATAAAACTATTGATCAAGTATCAAGTTTCCCTTGAGCACAAATATTTTGATAGAGAATTTTTTAATATTTAGCTTAGTATCGCACTTCAATGTATTCAAAGAGTTTTGAACTGCTTTTTTGGGGTTATTTTAGAGGGAAATATTCTATTACTTTGTAGTAGAAAAGTTAAGATGGCTACGTTTTATCTTGAACAAGTCAAACTATTTGCGTCGAAAATAGAATTTTCATATTTTGCTCCGAAGTTAGTTTTACTAATTTTAGATAGGAATCTATTGAAATGTGTAAATATATATAAATATGTACATGTTGCTTTTAATACATGTATCCTTTCATAAATATATCGTAAAAGTGTAACAAAGTCAGAGCAAAATTAAAAGTTGGAAATTGAAATCTTTTTAGAGAAAAAACTTATAAGAACAAGCCTTTATATATTGTTATATTAGCTTTTTTTGGATATTAGAACGTCTTTCATAGTCTACTAATTATTTATGCTATGTAGTTACTGAGTATATATTTAAATAACATTGACAGATTTCGTTCATAAGAAGTTACTGAACAAAATAAGAATATTATTAGTTTTTCTTCGCAATGTTTCACATATTTAGCGCAAAAAGTTAATTTGACGCAAAAATTCTTTTATTCTAAACATTTTAATCTGACGCGATTGACGCAAAGATTCTTTTATTGTAAACATTTTAATCTGACGCGAAATGCGTGGGTGTGTAGGTGATGACGTTGAAGCACACCTAATATACTACTTACTTAAACTTAAGTAAAATATTTGTTAAAGATACGTTCAAAATCACTACTAACTTCGAACTGTTTTAAGGGTTTGCAATAACACTTGAAAGCAACCCCGTCTGTGCATACATTGCTGTATTTTTGTAATAATTTCATGGGGATAAACAGTGTATCCTGTGTTTTTTGTATTATTTATCTTATTTCTAATTATTATACAAAACCTGTATAGGGCATTTTAACCACATGGCAGAATCTAATTAGCGAAAGTCCTACGGCTTTTAGCAGCACGATCGTCATGAATGTAATTTAAAAAGATGCAATAGGGATGAAAATATTGGTTTATAATTTAAAGTACCTATTACATAATTGTGAGTAATATATAAAGCTTTCTTGTCGAATGAATATAATCCTTTAATTGATAATATTGTTAACTTTTGTGTAATTTATGATGGCACTTTAAATGATCATTGACATACATATATATCTATATCAATATATTATTTGTTTGTTTTTTCCAATTATTAGTGGATAATGTTGTTTTAATTTACTAATTATAATGGCCACAAGTAATGATAATATAATTAACCATTGTAATTAACTAAAAGGCTGGATTATAACTCTATATTTGAAGTATGTACAGAACGTAACAGTATAGGAATGTTATTCTCCAAAAAAAGTTGTGTTTATTAATTTTAATTTTGTTTGCTGTGTATGTATAGGTATAATATCACAATATTCTCTGGACTATAGTACGATATGCAAAGAAATGTTAACCTAAATGAAGGCATACAAACGTGAAAATTGTGTTATATGAATTTTATGATATGTTAGTTGTATAGGTATTAACGGGTGAATTATATATTTAGCATCCTCCTTGTAGATTTTATATGAACGTTTGTATGTTTAGTAATTGTTGATGACATGTCAGTTTTATTTAATGCTATATATTTTTCGCGTAATATTTATTAAGTTGAAATAATTGTTCAATTAAATAAATAATATTTTTCATAAGAATAAATAATTTATATCATAAAGTGATATATTGAACGCAATTAATTCAATTGCTTTTATTAATATGGTGAGATTTAATTAACGTGTTTATTAATCTAATATAAATTAATTAAATCTTTATATATCCAATTAGTTTTAAAATTGCATATGAATGTACACTACATGATCTTTTTGTATATATACAAAAAAGATCATGTAGTGTCTAATTTCATTTATTACATTTTTGTATATCCAATAGATAAATAAACATGCATATGTCGTGTATTTCAAACGTTCAAAAAATGTTTATATATAAAAAATTTGGTACACAAAACGGACGAGTTTAATTAAAATTACGAATAATTGGAGAAAAAAAATTAATTTAAGGTCTTATATTAACTCTTTCTTAACGGTAGTATATGCTGTATGGCATGTTTTTAAACATATTATCTGCTAATATATAAAAAATTGCTAATTAAATATTATTTTAATTCCTGAAATATTAGATTTATTCTAAAAAGATCAAATAGTGTCGAATTTCTTTAAAAAAAAGAGAATAATAATAATGTTCATTTAATCCAATTATTTATTATTTTTCATCATATTTGAACTCTAACCATCTTTAAGAAAATGTGTGACAATCATATTTTCTAAAATTAACACAAATTATAGTTCAATTTACCGCATATTAAATAAACAAACAAATACTTAAATTACAAGTTTCAAAATACAAGAAACTGAAAAGAAAGAAAACGGAATTAATAATAAAAACCCTAAACAGTGAAATCACAACTTTATTAATCTAAATATTAAGATTTATAGGTTTAAATTTTAAATTTTGAAATGTACACAGCTTCTTTAACCTTAATATTAAAATCCCAAGAACCATTATCTATACTACAAAAATTGTATCTTTAATTCTTCATACAATTAAAATATAATAAATTATTGTACAATGGAGAATCACTTAATATTAGCATGTCCCTGAATCCTCATGACAATATTCCTGATAGTTTTACCTATTTAGGTAAAGTTCTAATCCTCAGACAAAACAGAAAAAATTACAAACAAGGCATGACTTCATTAACTTTATAGGAATATAAACTTTAATAGTTAAATATATAGAAGATTTAAGAACAAAATAACACTCATAAAAATGTATCTTATTATTAACAAAAAAGCGTAAAAATTCCTAACGCAAAAAAGTGTTGTTTTATGCGTAAAAATAATCCTTCGTACAATTAATTTATAAAGTTAAAATTAGATGTCAGTCTGTTAATTATAATTAAACATCATAAACTGTTTTTGACTATCTACTAATTGTATGGTAGATATCTGTTGCTATCTAATAGTATAGATTTATATGTGGTACACATATATGCATGTTTTTAGTTTTTGTATAAATCAAAAACTTTTGAATGGAATAGTTTGCGTTTGTGTACATTAAGTTATTTATATGAATGAAAAATACGTGATTAAGTAAAAAGTTAAACAAAAAGATATGTAAAAACGTTGTTGAATAACAAGCTTATTTCTTTCGGAGGATAAATATTTATCAAAATAGTAAATATACTGTTTTTGCATATCATATGAGACTTTGATGTGAAGAAGTATAAGAAGAGAGTTGGTAAAACTACAATTAATTATTTGATAATAATAATTTCACGTACTAATCCGAACTGTAAGCATGTCATAAACATTTTGTAAACACTTCATAAAGTGTAAGGCAATATTTTATCATCTATTTCGACTTTATGCAATTTAACTGTTTTGCAGCTCAGTATAGCGCAAGCTAAATTCTCTTAAAGAATAATAACAGCATTAACACTATCTGATTTAAATTAAAAGTAACTAACCATACTGGACTTTTTAACATCTTTATTTACCATAATTTTTACCTTGATTATGATGTATGACATATTGAAAGCTTGGTTATTTTTTTTTAAATAAAGATATTAATTTTTTCAAGTGAATGTTTTCCTTTAAATGTTATAGGCATTCGGGAATTATACTAATTATTGTTTGAGACAATTGTAACACTTAATTAAATATTTACCCAACTTCGAGATAATTTCTTAAGCAAAGCGGTGAATTTACCGACAGTATTTCTTTTATATTCTACCAGCTGTATTTGGAAATAATTAAAATTATTTATATCTTACATGTGTGTTAAGTTGGAATACACACTATATTTTTGAGCAGATATATTTATACTGAGCGGCGAAAATTCTACAAAATATTTTTCCCCGAGGAGGATTAAAAATTATTGATGTTGCATTTGGTTTATATATGGATCGACAAGCCAAACTCTGGATAAATATCCACGCTATGAAAATACCATAAACAAGCCAAACACGTGTCTATTTGTGTGGATAATTCATTCCAAATTCACTCCTGTATCTCATTTATCAAAAGCGACCTTTATTATAACAATCTTTCAAGACTCTTACAATTTTACTGCTGGGATATCAATATATAATGTTTCGATAAAATATGCTTTGAATTGAAATAGATTTGTTTGCTTTGAATACATTTTCTTAAAAATTGTGCCTGTTTAATCGACCAGCTTTTACACGACTGGTTTACACGTAAAGTTGGCTAATCTTCCAAACAAGAGACATTAAATGACTCGGATAGCTATTTATGATGACACCCTTGTTCCCCTTTTAGGCTTACACTGTGGTGTCCGTGGCAGTGTTCCTCGCAGTATCGATTGCCATGAGCGTCCTCTACGGGCGTATCATCCGCTGTCTCCACATCTCCCTCCGTGCCGCCCTGTGCTCCCCCGGCCCCTCGCCTCCGGTCTCTGGCGGCGTCCCGGGTCTTGGAAGTGGTCTCCAGGGCAACACTATAGGTGGCCTGGGCGGTGGGGGAGGCGGGAGTGGTTCGGGCATGAACGGTGGTGCCAATATCACACTGCTTCCTGGGGGCAATCACAATAACACCTTCAGCAGCAAGTGTGCCGCTGGTAAGGACTATAGTCCTCTTACTTTAAATCTTGTACCATATGATACTATATATTTAGAATAATAATATAAGAAAGCTTACGTCTATATAGAAAACTGTTTATTAAAAATAAAGAATTATATACACGCATCTATATTGAAATATAACGCAATACCGCTCTATCATCGTTTATTTGTTTTAAATCGCAAAATATCGTTATAATAGAAATTATTGAGCTTTTTATTTTGAATGTGAGACGTGATATGTATAAAATGGCATTTCTTAACAAACTAAAACTTGAAAAATCATTGCTTTATTTATTTTTGTTAATTAAGGATATTTTTTATTATTTAGTTTCAATAAAAAACATCATAGTATGCTCTGTAAAATGGGACTTTATTGAAATTCAAATTTATTTATGCAATCTCCGTAAAGCATAACTAAATTAACCAAAATACTAAAATCATATATTAAATAATTTAAACATTTAGAAATTATTCCAATTGAGATAATCAAATTAGTCCAATTAAGATAATCAAATTAGTTATCTAATAAATCATAGTTTCATTAATTTAAACTACTTTATTAAAATCCAATTTAGACTATTAAATGTATTTTAATTATCTTACAGTTGTTACTTTATACTAACTAGTTGGGTTATTCAATTTTTGCTAATTCCTTTCTGTTAATATCGAAAAACTTGTTTTTCATATAGTTTTTATTCATATTAAATGTATGTATAAAATCTCAATTGCATGACATGTTCTGCCATAATGTTAATAGAAATTATTTTTTCATCTTTGCTCGACTTATATCGACTAGATCGACGTTAATATTAATATTATTCCATTTTCATTAGAAACTACACTTCTACCAGTATATTATATTTGTTGTGCTAATTTTCTTGTCATCTTTATTTCCTGTGCCAGACAACAAAATATTATCTTCATCAGTTGAACGACAGGATGTAACAATTTTAGACGTTAATTTCTTATTTTTATTTTTAATTTTCAAACACATAAATTTCAATCCTGGCAATAACAGTTCTGGGGAACATTTTCTATTCTATGATACAATACTCTTAGTGTGTATCACCAATATAGTATTGTCAGAAGATTAAGATGAGGGATTATTAAAAAAAGGAATATATATATTACATTTTGGGGTGTGTGCACCTATTTTTCAATAGTTGTGTTACATATCTGTACATGCTTGTAAATATGACTTTTATGTACATTTATTTTTACAGTATTATCAGAATGTTAAACATGGAATTTTTTTTACTTATCTGGTGTTATTGTGTTTAATTAAATATAGGTAGACATTAAATTATGCAATAAATGCGTAATTATTTTTAAATGTACAAGTATTCCTGATTCCGTATTTTAATACATTCCATAATTAGGTATGCATTTATTTTATGGAATTAAATTTTGGTAGGCATGCATCTGCTTTAACTCGTAATAAAATGTATAAGTATTATATTATTAAATAATAATAAACTAAATGTAAGACTTTTAGTCTTCCTAATCTCAACTCTTATTTTGTTGAGTTATATAACAAAGAAATAAAGTAAACACTGATGGATATTTCTTATTATTAGAGATTTTAAAATACTCTCTGTATCTCTATTCTATTCTATTCTATTCTATTTTCCATTTTATTATTCTAAATGAATACGTTTACACATTTAATGGTTTCCCAATTTCCAGTTTTGCATAAATTTTGACTGACCTGTTTTAAACAATTTTAAAAGAAGTGTTAAACAGAGTTAAAAGAAATACACTTTCTTAGACTTAAAGATATATTAATTGTATGTTTTATGTTTTTTAAATAAATAATGCATTTTTATCCTTTTCTCCTTTTCTCCTTTGACTGTTTTAGTGAAAAAAGTATATGTTATTTATCATTATTTTCTTCATGAAACAGTAAATTTGGTTTATATAAATCGGATATTTCAATTCATATTTTTCATTATACTAATTAAATTATTTCTTAAAACAATGTAATACCACTAATAGTATACATTATGGAACTCAATATTTCGATAAGTACATTTGTTAACGGCCCTTAGAGTAAGTTCTAGTCACATTATCGATTGATAATAACTACAAGCATAATATTTTATAAGCAATTATATATAGAATTATTTCAATTTAAAACAAATAGGGTTAGGGTTACAAACAAAACCATTTTTTTAATTTCTTATTTCTATATCTCACAATTAAGCTTTTAAATATTACAAACATCTTATATCAATTATGTACATTAGTATTTAGTATCAGTGATAATGCCCATATTTTAATAAATATGTACGTAATAGTATAAAATATCATATTCACGTAATAATTTTAAACATATTTATAATATTCTTGTTTTAATTGTTTTTATAATATATGTTTTAATATATAAGGTTTAATTTATGGACATATACACTGTATAAATACTATAACATACTTGTATTCTGTATTTACCTTCATAAATTATTTTTAGGTGTGAAATATCATTCGTCTTGTCATTAGAATATGTATATACATAAACTTCGAATAATAAATGTTATTTTACGGTTTGGAATGTAATCTAGCAGAATAACTAGAAACATATGTTTATATTTCTTTAATTCTTAGGAATTATTTTTAAAGCAATCTTTAAACCATCAGAACGTAGGCTTTTATTAATAATAAATTAATAACAAATATGTCTTAATAATTACAAATAATAACAAACTTGTCTTGTATTCACTTCCTTCTACTTTAATTCTAAGTTAATTTAACGTAAAATTAAAGTAGAAGGAAGTATTACTCGGAATAATTTGATTATAACTCTATTAATAGACGCTCATACATTTGTATATTTGGCTATTTAACTAATTAAATTTATTATATTTTTCGCCTACTTTCGGGGATTTTATTTAAAAAAAATCTAAATATAGTAAATGTGATTAAAATAATAGTTTGCTTAAATATGAAGTTATATATATATGTATAAGAGTATAATTTTAATTTCCATTAATTTTTGTAGCATTTTCACTTCTATAGTTCAACTTCTCATTTTTATATTATCCATTATTTAATGAAAGTAAAATATATATTGTAACACTAGATTATCAGAAAATATTCTTTTGTCATATTTTTGTATTCACGTATTGGTAATATTAACTAAAATAATCTATGTTTGTAAATTTCAAATGCACAATTTTTATTTATATATATTATATTCACGATTTTTCCAATCATATTGTTTATTATTCAAAAATATGTATTACAGTTCCTGGCATGTTTTTAAAAAGACATTTCCTACTTGTAAACATTATTTATATGAAAATTGCACTTAAACACCACAATCGAGATATAGATACATTGAAACAAATCATTTAATATTATTAGAATTCTTTCAACTTATGATTTATTTGTATGTCTTGTTTGATTTTTCGATTTAACTGTAATAATCTATCACTTGTTATAGAAAATAGTCTTGAAATTTAAAAATATATACATACGAGTATATTAATAGGGATTTTTTTTTAATTCAGTGTGTCATTGTTTGGCTTCTGCATATATTCAAATGTCGATTGGCTTTTAGTAAATTAAAAAATCTAATTTCTAAAATATCCTATTAAGATGTATCCTATCAAGTTAATTCCATACATTCCACATTTATAAGAGCAAATTTCATTGCAAACTAATACTATGATCAATTCAATAATGTTGCATTTTTAAAGAAAGTGTAACAGTTTTTATTAGTAATACTGTCTTAAAATATGGTTAAATAATTAGGTGGTTCTTTAAAAGAATTAGTTTTTACTCATATTTGGATTTAATGATATAAGATTAAATTTCATTTCATTATTGTAATAAAATAAGCAGTGTACAAGGTTGAAAATTGCATTATTAATATAAATTATAAATTCTTTCCATTAAAATTAATATACAAATACTATATTTATGTATATCATGTATATAAAATATTCAGATAGTTTAATTCTGCAGCTTTCTGCGGATTAGTATTTTAATTAAATTTTATTATGAACCTCCTGAAAGCACATACATTTTTGAATTAAGTATTATTAATAAAAACTAAAAACGATGAAATTAAAAGGTCAAATGAAGCAATTTTAAACTTTTCTAACATATGAAATATGATTTTCTAATATGATTATAATTGGCATTTTAATAATAGTTCTAAAACACAAATAAAAATTCATATTGGAAGCATATTTATTTATTTTTTCGAGAAATTTGTGTATCATATTGTATCTGTCATATTGTATATAATACTGAGAAATATTTATATAAATAAGCGATTAGTTAATTTAATATTTGTAAAGAAATTATTATTATTAATTAATATTATATGCTTCGACTAACAAATTATGATTGGAATAAAACTAATATTTCATTGCAAATATTGATTAATTATTATTTGTAGTTAATCATTTGTTATTCTGATCATTATCACATAATAAACTGTTCCTTTATATCGTTTTTATTCAAGCTAAAAATTCCATATTATATATTTTGTCTAAGAAAGTTTGGTTACAAATAGCTTAAAAATACTCCATGTGCAGTGTTTTTGATTATATTATATGTATTATAGATTTATACAGAGCTGTTACACCTTTAATGACGATTGACATCCTGTATAAATAATTTATAAATACTGTACTGTTCATACTTTGCTATCAAAATCTTGCATACTTGATGTCCTTAAAGCCTATTGACCTATATATTACGATGCACAATACTAATGTTGCTAGCTTATAAGCAAATAGAATATAATGCAGACAGAAGAATGCTTGGAAGTATCGTCCGTAACTGTTTTCCGTTATCCCAGGTAGACTAGATTTAATTAATTGGTAAATTTAATTACTCCTGACCGCATTTTTTCGTAATGAGAAATATTGATTGATCTTCGATCGTATATATGAGTTGCTTATTAAATTTACTATAATATTAGTTTTCATGAATCAAATACTCCCATTTATTA
Organism: Invenusta paracnida; assembly: GCA_036023295.1. Taxonomy (NCBI): domain Eukaryota; kingdom Metazoa; phylum Platyhelminthes; order Proseriata; family Coelogynoporidae; genus Invenusta; species Invenusta paracnida. Next base: position 12,425 of record JAYRBW010067152.1, on the reverse strand, counting down.
TAGGTTAAATTATATATTTATACATGTGAATCAGTTGCAATTATCTGAGCTGCGATTTTATAGTAAATAGTTAAATAATTTCCGAGCATTTTTTCAATTTCAGCATTATTGCACTAAGCTTATAAAAAAGTTATCCGCTATGGAGATAATAACTAGATTTTTATTAAGTTACTGAATATTGTTATTTAACTTCTTTCTTTTTGATATCTTCCTTGAGTAAATATACATTTTAGTTTTGCTGTCTGCTCTTTGTAAATAGCGTATTTTTTATTTTTAGATTAACTAGAAGGTGTAGTAAAACTTTTTATAGCAAGATCTCTTTCAGGCTTCATAAATCTCATTCTTTAATGTTTATGGTTTCGTAAGCTTATTCCGATCATAACTTTAGCAATTATAGTATTACTCATCAGAATCACGTTTGATAGCATTCTTCGTCTGCTTCGCTTAGATGCGTTGATTTTCTAATTTTACAATTCTGGCCTTAATTGTGTCTGTGCTTCACTGATTATTCTGAATTATTCTTGTGATTATTTTTCCATTTATTTATTATTATTCTGAATCTCTTTTTAGTTTTACTCCGAAGATTTTGATGTGTTCTGTATAATCTACAGATCCTCTTAACAGTGCGTTGCCTCGTAGTTGATAATTATCGACTGCACAATACATATTTGACTATACCGGCTGTATTTACTTAGTGTGTACATATTTATGTATAATCAAAACTGTCTACAGTCCATTATATAGTATAAAAATTAAAATTTGAATAATAATTTCTGACTAACTGACTGATTATAGATATTCTAATATATTGGATATGACGTAATCATGTTCAAGTGCGCAACAACTTTAGTGACACACTGCTCATCGCGAGTGAATAGAGTTCAGTAGTGACCTATATGCACAAACTTGCCTGCATATTCAACGACATACGTGTGTGCACAACACATATTCTTATACTACGTACCGAAATGAATGAGAACAAATTCACTCATCTTAGAGGTTATAGACTGCTGCTAGATTGTAATTTGTTTCAAATTTAGTCAACTAAAGACCCTTTCGAGTTGTAAAATTGACTTATTTTTGTCAATTTGAGGACGTCATTTATTTTTGGGAAATAAACCGACTCATTTTTTGTTTACTAAATGATTGTTCATATAATTATCTTTTTTATAAATTATTAACAATATCAAGATATTTGAATTTTAACTAGGTGCCTTAAAATTATATATATGTTTTATTGCTGAATGAAACATAACCCATGTTGGCAATATCTCATCTCATCTCATCTATTTTATTAGTTAACATATATATATATTGTATTATTGTACAATTGATTAAATAAACAATACTTGTTACCATACTTACATAAATAAGTGCTGGCTCAAACCTATTTTTACGCGTACAAATTTTAGAAATTATTATTTATTCTAATATTATATATTATGCAAATTCATTTGCAAAACAGTCAGTTTTTCTAAAATTAATATAAGGTGCAATTTTTTTTTGAAATCTAATTAAAACATTGATCGAAATGTTAGTACTATTGTATATAATAATTTTTGTAATTAAAAGTTTATATATTCAACGAACATTTAGAGTTTTTTTGGTAAACATAGTTTAAAAGTGTGTCTATATCCATCACTTTAAGCTATTGAATTATTTTGAATTATTCAATATTAGAGTATTTGAACTTTTTAATGTTCCCATTAGTTTAATATTTCACTTATGTTTATTGTATGCCAAATACCGATATCTTCTAATATAGCTTCATTTTGTATGCAAGTTTGAAATTAACAAACAATATGAGAGTAATCCATTTAATATAGTTTAAAATGAAATTTAGTGAGTTTTAGTTTTTCTCTATATTTGTATTTATACTTGTTGTAACCCTTTACAAGGCTACAATTTTCATTTCCCTAAAATAACTTGCGGCAGCATTTCCAAGTTTAATATTACATGAAGTACACATGCACACAATGCTATGTCACGTTTATTCTAAACTTTCTTCGTACGTGTTCATTAGTTTGAGTTGTGTGTTTTATATTCTCACTTTCAAAGTGTACTCAATATACACTTACATGTCATGAATCGCATTATGCGGTCTGACATTTCAAAACTTCTGGAAGTATCCAATATCTTGACTTAATTTCTCGTCTGTAAGTGTGTACGGGATGAACTATTTCCAACGAAAATTGCATTCGGTGAATTTATATTGAATTGAACTATTTAATTACCTTCGTTACAAATTGCATGGCGCGCTATGCAATTAATACCTCTGTCTATATTGTCTCTGGGAGTTAAGATATTTTATATATTCTGATGATAATTTGAAGCGAGAATTGTTTTATCATTTATGTTGTACGATTTTAAGAGCCATATCTGTGTATTCGATAAAAAACAGAATAACTATGTTTCTAGATTTATCGGGTGTTCTTTATGTCCATATTTTAAACTTGAGATAACATAATATATTTCTCAAGAACTGCTTTGATTTGTTGTTTATACCATAATGCACTTCATTAGATATTAATTATCTTGCTTGGATAATATTTGACAAATAATTACACTTAAAAATCATTAAATAAGATACTTTATACACATTTTAGTTTAGTTAATAATTGAAATTAAAAGTTTAAAGATAAATAATTCATTAATATTCTTTAAACAAAGCTAATATTAATTGAATTTATTTTAAAGATATTTATACAATGTGTTCAAAAAGTCGCCGTGCACCTAATATTCGTAGAACACTATCTAATATGCATACATATACATATATATATGTCAGTTGTATTGGATCAATATGTACTTGTGTATATATGTGTATATATATGAGACCTTGATTTCGGAATCATTAAAAAAGAGTTCCTTTGATCCCAGAATCATTAAAAAAATGCTTCCTTTAATCCCCCAGCATCAAGAGTACAAGCCTCATTACAAGATCCCAAATTCTCGGTGAATGTCTATTTAAATGTCTATTTGAAAAGTATTTCTAATAAATGCAATTCAGCACGTACAGACATGATAGAAAAACTATACATGTATTTTTTATTAGTTTCTTGAAGTCAATACTGCGTTTATCGAGTATATGTTTCATTTTTACACGTTATCTGTAGTTTTTTGTACATGCAAAAATATGAATTATAATTGTAAAATTGTTGAAAAATTATACTCTACTAATAGTGTTTATCATTTGAAATAAATCATCACTACACCTTGCCTGTTGTGCTGCCTATAAGCATACGATATTAGCAAAATATAATACTTAATGTTAAATTTATGTTAAAAATGTGAATTTGGCTCCTATTTTTTAATGTGTTGGAATATATTCGATATAATATATTTACAGAGAGTCTTCAGTTTTGTTATGTACATATATTTATATGCAACTATTTTATACAAGTTGTTTATCAAACTTTCCATACATATTTGTTGTTTGCCATCTGAAGTTTGTTCTGCCCAAACTTACCTATAAAATATGTAATGAATCCCCCTGTATATTTATTTTAATACTATTTATATAATAAAATACTTTTTCATATTTCAGTTATGTATGTTTTTACTAATAATGAATTGATAAATTTATAGATTAATGTTACTCAATATGTCTTATATACGTATTATTTTACTTATTATTTATATAGGTTGTTCCAAAAGTCACGCAACCCAGAATTTTATTTAATAATAATATATATAAGCAACCCGCTTTCCCCTGGCCTTGCTAACCTTTTCCTTGAGAATTTAGAATCCGAGCATATTCCTTTTTAAAGGTGAAAAACTGAAAACCTATTTTTTGGGCCCGCTATGTCGATGATGTTCTTGCCGCTTTAAGTCCTTCCTTTGATTTTGTTCATTTCCTTAATTTTCTTAGTTCTCTTTATCCTTCCTTAACATTTACCCATCAATGGGAAGAAAATGTTGCAATCACTTTCCCTAATATTATCCTGGTTCACCATTTTGGTTTTGTTCTTAAATGTAAAGTTTTTCGTAAACCATAATAGCTATTTACATTTTTTCTCTTTCTGTTCTTCTAAGATTTGAATTAGTGTTGCTCAAGGTCTTTTCCTCCGTGCTCTTCGCATTTGCAGCCCTGAACATCTTGCCAATGAAATTTATTTTATTATATATTCTCTTAAATCTTTAGTTTACCCAAACCATATCCTGAACCAAACTTTTCTTTCTCCTAAAAACGATAAAATCTATAAGTTTTGTGTTCCCTCCGTTCCTTTGATCTCCTCTCCCAACCTTTTTTCTGTATCTTTCGTTTCCAATCTTGATACGCGTTTTAACTAAATGTTAGCGATTTTTTAAAATTCTAAACTCGCCTTTAAATATCCCAATAGTTTAAAATCTAATCTAGTTTCCAACGCACCAAAATCTTTTAGAAACTTCGGTGTTTATTGTTTAAATTGTTATAATTGTAGCAAATTCTATGTAGGTGAAACTGGTAGAGATTTAAATATTCGTACTAAAAATCATAAAAAGGCTACTTCTAATTGTAAATTAATAGTGTGTTGTTATTTCATCGTGTTTTTAACTCTAACCATTCTATTAATTTCCATTCTTCTCATTTAATTCACAAATTTAATAATTTTAACATTTTTTCTGTATTATTGAGACCTATATTAAAACTAACACCAATCATGTTCTTAATTTAGATACTGGCTTCTTCTCTCTTAATAGCCAAATCGCGAGATGTTTACTTAATTCTATTAAATAATCTGATCCCCACTCATTTCTTCAGCTTCCTTTTTAATTACTGTTTTCCTGTAATGCTCTTAAATATGGTTTATTATGTAACCCTTGCGTAGGTTGTTTTATATATTTTAACTGTTCATTTATCATGCCACTTCCATATTTTTCTTTCAGAACAATGGCCTAAGTTGACCGAAAATTAAAAAAAATTAAATTACATGTCATCTTTATTTTATTGTGGTTATGTTTTATTCATTTTAAAGATTGATATATAATAATCTGTTATCAATAATACATACATTTAAAAAACCATAAATTGAAATTATTTACTTTAACGGCGTATTGATTGCGGAGTTATAACAAGTTCTAGGAGATGTTCGAAGTGGCCATCACCAGCTTCAATTCACTGAGCTCGGACAAAGACGTTTCTTGACATATTCTGCAGAGTTTAAACGTGGACCGAAATTTTGCTCCACATAATTATTAGCGTATTTCGTGCTGTGTAGGCAATTGCGCCATCTTACTGAAATGAGGCATGTTTAATCTCATATTCCGTGAGTGTCGCAACATTGGTGAACAAATTCGCAGTAACGCGGTGCAGTTATGGTCGTGTCATAGAACAACAAAGAAACACACATTTACTTGACATGGCTTCCCATTTATCAACCTTCTGTGAATCTAAGAGCTTCTGGAGAAAGAAGTAGATTCTCTGATAATCAGTATCGAGAATTTTGACTGTTCACATAACCATTGAGTTAAACCCACAGGCCTCATCTAACCCGAAACAATTATGCAGTTTTCCATAGTTATTTTCCACTACATCCATCAAGCACTCACTATAAAGACCTTGTGACTATCAAAATCAAGTGCAAGCAATTCGTGTACAACTCTGGTCTTGTATGGATGAAGGCCCAATGTTTTGACACAAGTTGAAGTAGTCGGAATATCGGTTTGCTGGGCTACTTTACGAATTTTGTGGTTTTGAATGCTTAAATTAGCACAGATAAACTAATCTATGGTTCTTTAAATGTATGTATTATTATTAAATCAAATTCTGGGTTGCAGGAATTTTGGAAAACCCTAGATATGTCTTACTTATCGAATTAAATAAATATAAACGACACCGTTTTGTAGAGACTGTAGCATTATTATTACCTAGTAAATCAATATTTATTATTTACAAATCGTTTTTTATCTATTTCAGTTCGCATAATATTTACAAAATGTATTTGTATGTAAATACATAAAATTTATGTCATACTATATGCTTATTAAAATTTTTAATGAATTATGCTAAAAATGTATCCCTAAGAAGTCAGATATTTTGTCGCGTGGGCAGAGATTTTGTTAGTACCTGTTTTTTATCATCCAATACAAAAATAATGTCAATAACATACCTATGTAGATGTTGTTGGCATAATTAGGTATTCTATTATAACTAACATATTTGTTTTCTAATCCAACCCTCATGTTTTGAGTTGATCATTCAACTTATTATATTTTATGACATATTGTATTACATATAATCATGCGAATACATTTTTATTTTGTAAACGTGACAGTATGATTTGTTAATTGAAGAAAAAGAACTTTAAAAAACTAAACTATTTTTAAACGCTTTAATGAAGTTAAAACACAAAAAACTAAGCCTAAAATTAGAAGTTTGAATGTTTATTTATGAACGTGATGGCAAATTATCAAATATAATTAACTGCGCATTTTTCATTTTATTACGGTGACTGTGATTCTGAACTTATTTAAAGTGCATACATTAACTTAGCAACGTGGTGAGAACTGGGAAACACTGTTTGGACCTTATTGTCTTTTCAGCAGTCTATACTACGTCCTGTTGCGAAATACAATAGCAGTGTATTCTGTATAGTTGACTGCGGATTTAGTTGTTTAGTTCTATTAAAAATCGGTTTCTTGAATCGTCAATTACAACAATCTGACATTATGTAGATTCATCTTACCTATTTATAGCTTGATTTTTGAGCAGAATTTCGATTCTTAAGCTTTACTTACTTGGTATAGTATACTATTGTATTTCACATCATTAAACGAGAGGTACCTATAAGCTGCTGACGATATCTAAAAAGGTGCAAACAGCATTGTCTAGCATCCCGCACTCTTTAGCTATGTGCGTTATGGGAGTTTTAAACCATCAAATTATATACTTATATCATTGTCTCGTTTGTCGTTCTAAAATTTGACATAAATCTATAATGAATCGGAATATATTTTCCACTGGTCAGCTGACTTCAAATGACTATTTGTAAATAATCTCGACAGACTTCTCCCTTTTCAATCATCCTAGGAAAGGACGTGTGCGTCTGTCACCATTGTCGAGAGATCCAAAGTGAGCAGATCGCCCGCGGATGCGTGAGATGCGGTGAACCCTCAACCTCCTCGGGTCAGTTCACAGGGAACGGAGGCTGTGTTGGAGGGGGCAGTGGGTGCGGATACTCGGCCCACAGACCCGCTAACGATGAGACCAGGTAAGTGTTATCGTGGATTGGAGTTAGTCACGCAAATACGTCCTACATTGTGTCTAGAAGTAGAACTCCAATGTTTTATGGCTTGAATCTATTGTTATTAAAAATACATAGGTTGGTTGTGTTGGGTATTGCTTTGATATCGAATCCGCAAACTTATTGAAGCCCCCTCGTATATTCCACTAAACATAATTAATTAGATCACTTTTTTTTATTTCATTTGAAAGACATATATACACTATTTGTAAATAGTCAAACTGGAGATTAATTAATTCCCTGTCATTATTTCCTTATTAATCGTTATTAACATTATGTAGTATTTCCGCTTAGAAGTTGGAGTATTATAAAGTTGTGTTAAGTGTAAAAAAATAATACTAAAAACTCAAAGTTATTCTTTAATTAAAAATTATAACATAATACACCTAAAGTCTTGTTTTTATACTCAGAAAATAGGATTTCATGTAACAAGTACGTAAATTTCACAAATAAAAAGTAATCACTAAAATGAAAGATAATTATCACATTCGATATATTTCACATTATACTCTGATAGAACTTACATACGATAATATATGGTGTATTGTAAAATCTTAAAAACTAAAAAACAACTATGTAAGCATAACCTATATTAAAGGCTAGCAAAACACAATAATATACTTACTGTAGAATCAAGGCCCCTTCTATTGACGTTGGTCAACAACTTACAGTGCCGATTAGAACTGCTCTGAATAATACCCAGCAGGATATCAGTCAAGTCCACACATCTAGTAATGACTACAAAAAAATCTCGACTTATATACTTCCACACTTGAACATAGCCTTCACCTGTGGTCGTATCGGCTGCAGTTTGACTTCTCTTGATTATGGTCTAGTCTGTAGACTTATGAAATGTTTTCAGAAAATAAGATTGACCTTTATTTCAAACTAAATCAACTTTCTAGCGGTTGCCTTAAATTGCCTTTAAGAAATACATAATGCTTTATGTCATCTCTATTTTCAGTCCTTAAAGTGTGTAGAATAATTAATTACACAATTTAAATCTTGTCTACCAGCAGCCAAATAAAACTGTCGTGCATAAGCTGAACAGCATTAAAAATACTGCTCACGCAATTCTTAATTAGTCTGTGTGTGTGTAAAATCCACTTTCTAGGTATTAGATAGCCGATTTCCAACAATGGTTCAATACTATGTATTCCACTAGTCTCTATTCTCATATATAATAAGCATGATAAGTGGGGTGACATATTATGTGGTGTAGTTTTCCCACTAGTTTGGTTTGGAGCTCATCGAATTCTCGGTAAATTTGTCATCATATTTCCTTTCACACGAAACTTCCTTTCTATTATATTTAGTTTATCAACTCCTCCCCCCACTATTTTTTACCAAGGCGAGGGAGCTACACATCTTATAATTTTCTCACTCTCGTATTAATCGATATATTATTGGGAAACGTTCAGGCTGCTAAGCTTTGACACGGACAACTTTCTATATCCTTAGACTTTGTTAGTTCTTAGTATAGTTTAGTAGGAATGAGGGAATGATATGTCTCATTAAGCATAATATACTTGAAACTGTATTCCAGAGTTGTCTTACCTGGGCATCATAAAATTTCACACTATCAATTTTGCATAGTTTTTCAGTTTAATATAATGTTAATTATAGGTTTATTAAGCATACGTTTATGAAAAGAAATATTTTCTCATTTTGACAAAACGCACATTTATTTTAGAATGCTTCCTTTGGTCTACTTAGTTGCAATTGCTTAGTTGATAAACAATTTTAGCTTCTTAAGTTGAAATAAATTGAAATATAAATTTATCATGGGCGTTGTTTTAGTACGTCAGAGAAGGATATATTTTCGTTAAAAGGTGTTTGTTGCCAATACTGTTTGCTCAAACTAATAATTTTTTTTTTTTATATTACTTACAGGTATATAATTTACATAATAATATGTTCTTTAAATTATTCTGTATTATCTGTACAGTTGTTTATAAATAAATTTGTATTATCTAATATTACTCTTCAATTAGGTAGTTTGTTTTCCTTTATTATTCTTAGCAACCATGAAAAGTCCATTTTTAAATCAAATTTATAAATGTTCCACGTCAATATGTTATTTTACTATAATATTTTGGACACAAGAAAAAGCATAGGATAGCCTTTGTCGTTTGAAAAAATTCATACTGGGTTGACTCTAATGAATAAATATGAAATTGAATATTCAGCTCAATTGGAAACTTGTTTTACACAATGTACGTAAATAAACTAAAAGTGGAGACTTCGTATTTCTTAGAAAATAATCAAGAACCATTATTGATGTGAACTTTGTGCAATATTTGCTTTTTATGAACTAGAAAGATGTTATTGTTTTAAGCTAAACATATTATTGACAAATGTATGTTTATAATTGAGTTTAATGATAGAAAGTCAACATATTTCGCTTTTCCCGTTTATTTTTTATTAAGTGCTCTAAGCTAAGTATGGTGTAGCTTCGTGGATCAGAGGAAAACTTAAAGTCTCTCTAATTCATACGGTAATTGGAATGTAAAAGCATAAATTCTTTTTTCCATTATAACATTGTCACTGTATATAAACAGGGTATATTATGTTAAGCCATTTATCTGTTAGAATGATATTCTTTTTATCTTAAGGAATTGAAATCACATTATGTATAATTAAATAAGTACTCAATTTCTTTGTTTTATGTTTTTTGTCGCATTACTTATATTTTTCAACTGTAGCGAACTTTTGGAAAATGTATCAATTGATAGTTTTATAATAATAACACTAAAATCGGTAGGTTACAGCTTCGGTTATATAATTGTATAATCATTTTTAATCTCACCCTCGCCTTTGTAACATAACGTTATGGCAAACAGAATAAACATTTATTTCCACATGGTTAAAAGCGATGTAAATTATTTTAACCAACAATTTTTTTTACAGAAATTTAACCTACAGAAACTATTTATTCTCGATTTTGTAATATTTATGAGAAAGTCCTGATCACCGTCAGAATGACAAGCACGCAAGTTTTGTTTTAATTCTGTTTGTTATTTATGTTGTTGACTCGAGCAAGGCCTATAAGGTAATGCAAGGTTTTTAGATCAAAATGCATGTGAGTAGACAATTGTATCATAATTCCGCTAGCTTTTTTGTTAGCTAATTTTGTATGGAAGGTATACAACGAATAAGGCCCTTTACAGTCGGATTTTAATTGATTTAAAAAAATCTTTATTTAAGGGATTAACTTTAAATAATATTACAAAGCAATCATATCGAAAGAGAGTATGTACCTATGTAGCTTTGTATTCGTTCCGAATTTTTAGATTATATTGTGGGTGACTTTGCGAACATGTTGTTCTCCAGGGTTCAAATAAGGACACATTTTATGCAAAAAGTCTTGACAAACATTTCGAGGCAAACATTGTTAACCCTCGATCACTGTTGCACTGTGCTACTTGGTGTACTGATGTGCGCGTGGCCAGGAACTCTTTCAAGACTTGTTGATTCAACTGGGTTATGCTCTAACTAACCGGGTCAATTACTAAACAAATCAGAACGTTTTCCTGAAATCGGGAAATGTATATCAATTCAGTGGAACTATATTGTTGTGCCCACATGAAATTGTTAAATTCACTTTGAAAGCTATATATTATTTAATGATAGTTTATAACTTCAAAATATCTCTAATTAATATTCGTATTAAGGAATGATAATCGTTATTTATAAATTTAGCATTTTATGCGGGTTTTAAATCACTTAAGTCATATGAATATATTATATTATATTTAATTTATATCACAATCAATTTTAGATACATTTAATTTCACTACCTCTTTAGTTTGTTATATACGAAGAAATCTTTTATATAGTAATATCAATTATTTTAATAACAATTAAAAATATTAGAAACTCCAACTTTTACGTCAGATTTTATTAGCATTCTATAAGTTTGATCTTTTTAAGACATAATTTTGCTCTTAAATAGTAACCTATTAATAGAATAAATGACTTATATAGCAAACTAAACTAAACTTTAATATTTATTATTTAGAGTGGACCAAAAAGATAAGTTTTTTATTACTGGTTTTGTTGCAGAATATTCAGACATAAAAATAGAAAATCACATGAAATTATATACATGTGTTCGAAATCTGTATATAACTAGTTAATTTTATAGGCCTTGACTTATATCAAGCAGAAAACTGAACCTAAAACATATTCTATTTATATGTAGAAAATCCATGTCTAAGTATGTGTTCTAATTTTTTAGTCTTAAAATGCTCTTTTAAGTTCATTTTGCAAGTCTGAAAATTTTTCATTCATCTGTTTCATTCACACGGCCATCTCTCATCGGTCATTTTCAATTTATCGAAGATGAAAAGAAAATTGTCTTTCATATTAGATAGCTACATATGTACATTATACATATACGTCTTGATAGTCTTTCTAGTTTCGTGTCATCCATTTTCATACAAAATATTTTTTCCCTTTTAATTCCGTTTAATTGCAGATAAATCAAGTTTTAAATATTGATTAATTATCTAACAAGGACAGACGCAGTTTTTTCTTTAATAAAAATATATCCTTTTGTCCATTAATATCCTCCAAGGCAAAATCTTCCAGGAATATCCAATATTTATATATACGTAATTATGTACTTGTATAAGAAAATATGCATTATTGAAAGCCTTATTTCAAAGTATTCATTGTTATATTTCATGAATCTATTTATGGCTACAAAAGTTTTGTTTTCTTAATGTAATATACTTTAGTTTAAAGTTAAAATATATATAATGCTATTCACCAACTCCGTTGACTTTAATAATTTTCTAGTAAATATTAATAGTATCTAGTTCCTTGGTTCTAATCTTATTTAAATATTAACTTTTGTGATTCCATAAATTCTCTTAAAATTAGCTTCGACAAGCTACTATCTTTATGAAAGAGATAAATGTAAATGTATTAGTTTAATTTTGATTTATTTTTCGTTTACTGTTTCGTTATGTTGTGTTGTCGTTCTTGTTTGATAATCTTATGAATGGCACAAGCCATTACTATATCACGCTATGTTATCCGCAAAGTTGACTTCATTTTTAACAATCATTTATGTACATTATACATGTAGTTGTATCCTCATTGTTTCTATATATTATAACCATAGATATTAGTCAGGGTTAACCTAGATCGGAAAACTAACCAATTTACGTAGTAAATGCTTAGGATTTCAAC
>JAYRBW010067141.1:0-28149 GCA_036023295.1 Invenusta paracnida | reverse complement strand
ACTAATGCTAAATCTATATAAAAAAGAAATAGACCGATCGACCTAAAATTGACTGTGTTAGAATTATTTGAATATCATTATCACGAATTAATATTTAATTGATTGATTTTTGTCTGGATTTCAATGTTTCTTTATTTCACTTTTATTTACTATTCAGTGGATTTAATTTGGTGGCTGGATATTCTATGTTTGTCTATCCTACAACTTATTTATATCGGCCATATCTTTCTAATTAACTACTATTTTTTGTGGGGTGCATGTGCGGGTACATGAATGGCAACGTCGGAGCACTACTATAGAGTGTGCTGCATATGTTTAGACAATTTGGAAGATAGCGAGGAGATAGCAACATTGGGAGTTAAGGGCGCAGAAACCTTGAAAGATACTGCATAACATGTTTCAGCAATTTAACATTCTTGTTCTCGATGGAAATATTCCGGAAGAGAATATTGGCCAAGAAGATCATGATCATTCAAATGCTATTGGTAATGCGGTGCGCCAAAATTATATTGCCCGTTACATAGTGTAGACATTTATCGCTCAAATTTTAGCATTATATTGGCTTTGACTCATTTAGTATTACATACTAAATATATTATACATATACATAATGTATAAATATAAATAATATTAAACGTTTCTTTTTACCTTGTTTAATAAAGTTTTAAAATGTTTATACACTGAACATCATAAATTTTGCAACACATCCTAGAATACAAGGAAGGAAAATCAATAGACATGATCAGAATCATGTCCATTGATAATCATAAATGATAAATATTGAAATTTGAATTCATTCAAATTCAAATATAAGAAAGAAAATCAATAGACATGGACAGAATTATATAGTCAAAAGACAATGCATAAAACCACAGATAAATATTTTATAATTTTTATTTTTGTAAGTAAAATTTTTTCTGTGATGTGTTGCAAAATTAATGATGTTCAGTGTATGCCTACCTTTAGATACTATAAATCTAAAAATACTTCACGTATAATAAGACAAGTTTTTATTATAATCCATTTATAATTCTCGACATGAGACTAGTTCATAAGCCATAAGTGAAAAACATGAGTAACTTATCATAAGAAAGCTATTGACGTGAAACAGGCTCCAGAAAAACGACACAAGGTATATAAACAGGCGATTAATTTATGTTAAGTTAGATGACGTAAGAAAATATACAATTACGTAATTAAATATAAGAAATAGTAAAATCTATAATCGATGGAAATAAATAAAGGCCAATGTATAAGAATAAGGCAAAAAACACAGCAGTATAAATAACTAAAAATACGAGGCAACAATAACATAATGATCTATAAAAAGAACACAAAATTCTGTAAAAATGGAGAAAGGAAAAGAGAAGAAAATTATATTCTCTATCACCAGCATCCTCCTTTATCGAATATAATAAATGTCGATGACATCTGCATCATGACCTCTAACAAACAAGAATCCGAAAGAATTTTCAACATTCTCAACCGCCAATATGATATTGAATTAAACTAACTAAACTAACAAATTCGAAATCGAATACCCCACACATAACCAAAACTTCTCCTCGATTTTAAGTTCTCCATTAATTCGGAAGCAATGTCAACTTTGAATTTTATCAGAAAGCAAAAGCAAACCTTTTTTCCGAACTACCACTCGACTCGGCAATTTCCATCAGTACTAAATCAAACATCGCTCAAAATGAACTACACAGACGCGAACGTTGCAACTCTCCAAGTGTAGCAGTTAAGCACGAAGAAGAATTCAAACAACTAACAGCCAATCAATACCCTGCCAATTTCTTTCAGGAAATCAAACGAAAAACTCTCAGAATCAAAAAGCCAATCATCACAAAAGACTCCGCTCTAAAACCGATTTGCTTCCAGTTCTCGTTCATCAGTGATAAATTCGATCAACAACTCAATCGCGTATTCCGAGAGGCTAACTTCAACGTCCAAATATATACCATAAATCACACACGTTAATAAATGTCTTCAAGACTAAACCTCCAACCGAAGCATGTTCCCTCAACATTCCCAAAGCATGCCTCCCAAAATCAGATCTTTGTCACTTCCAGAGCTGCGTATACATTCTGTCCTGCTATACTTGCAACTCCACTTACATCAAGTACAATACGCCAGCTACACCACCACTACAGAGAACGCCAGTAATGTTGGTTTTGTGATGATAGACGCTATGCTGATGATTAGTTACATCGGAAGTACAATACGCCAACCACTCCACCTCACAAACACGAATAGTAGGAGTTTACAAACATCGGCAATCATGCCAGGTTGAATTTTCCACTTTCATCGATCCAACCTGACTTCGCTTCAAAGAAGCCATATCACCTCACACTGACCTGCTATCAACTCTAAACTAGTGTAAAGAACTTTTCCACCTTATAATATTTAAAGAGTTTACTTTCTCTTTATCTCCTTCAACACATTTTAATGTAAGCTAATTTTAGATATATATGGTCCCATGTTTTTACATATTTTATATTATTTCTGTTTATATGCTAAACATTTGTAATGATACTTTTCCTTTCTCCTCCTTTTACCGATTTTTTTGTACTTTTTATAGATAATGTATCATTGTTGCCTCGTAATTTTAGTTATTTATACTGCTATGTGTTTTTATCATATTCTTAAACATTAGCCTTTTATTTATTTCTATCAATTATTGATTTTACAATTTATATATTATTACGTAATATTGTATATTCCTACACAACAAGCTATTTTAATTCTCGATTCTTGTATATTCCCTTACGTTATCTTAATTTAAAATAACTTAATTGCCTCCTTCTATACTCTATGTCTCGCTTTTCTGGTTATACTTTTTCATTTCACGAATAGGACTATACGTCAAAATATTAAAACAAATTATCTTACCGCAGCAAGCGCCTTTTATCTAATTCTATTTTACTTAATGCAATATTGCCATGGGAAGCCCAATATTTTATCAAATCTTTAAAAACACAGCTATTGTCTATCTAACAACAAAGATTACAATACCCTGCCACAATGGGTCAAAAATAGAAAAATATCCTATGTACACAATAGCTTTCAAGAAAACGGCAAAAAATTATTCATATTTATTGACCAGAACAAATACATATTATTAACGATCTTTATAATAAATACAATCCTGTAAACTGTGGAAAATATAAGACGAAAAATAATTAGTTTTAATGAATAAAATTTGATCAGTGTTTTAAATCTATGAATATATTGAAATTTTATTAACTTCGATTTACTCATAGTAAACAATACTACATTATGGGTCGCCTGAATATGCGCGTCAATGAATAAAAGCGATATGTTAAATTCCACATCTAAAATGAATAATTCGTTAAAATAAGGCAAATGTGCTAAAATAATCAAATTAATAATCAAAGCAAAACATTTGACGAACCTGTCGTGTGATGCAGCGCGCATGTCGTATAGGCCTGGGCAGCTGTATGTAATCCGAGGTGGCCTGCACCGTGTGATCTTCTCTGACCCGGTATATCGCCATCTGTTGGGTGATGGGCCCCACTTCATCGTAGATCCCTCCCACTTCCACTATTGTTCGCTCACCCAGGGTTCTATTACCACTACCTGTACATGGGGAACACCAATATCAACCATTGTTACCATGGTTACTTTTAACTATCTGATTGGTCTACAGAATAGAGTTATAATTTCCAATATCTACACAGAGATACAACATGGAATGCTAAAAGACGTGCATTTTTTAAATTTAAATAATAATATTAGACATTCAATGAAAATAGAATATTTATGGAGGAAAAATTACATTACTCATTAAGGAAACAATTGCAATCAATACGTAGAAATGAATGATAGCCACGATGTTTTTTCTAGATATGAAAAAATGTATATTTAGCCTTCGACGTTTATTATAAAAATAGCTTAGTAAATTACACTGTATACCCAATGGTTTTTGGGAAAAAACATTAATAGAAATATAATTTTATAATAAATTTTAACATGATATGATGACAATCGTTTATTAGCCCTTTATCTTCATCACGTATCATTTTTTGTTATTTATATTTGAAGAATAACACGATTAACTTATAAATATATAGAATATATTTGCATAATATACACACATTAACTAAAGTATAATTCTTGTACATAATCCATGATGTTCCTGGAATAAAAAGTGGTAATGCTATTTAAGTATGGAGTGTGTTAAAATAAATTTTGATTGACAGTTGAGTCACTCTACATAATCTCTAGGTCAGCTCTACTGAGCATACGCATCAAATGTCACACAAAATGTCAATATTTTACCAGCATTTATGAAATAATTCAGGTTTATTACATTATGAATTCAAAAGAAATAGACAATCTATTTAAAAATAGGGTCTATTCATCTTTATAATAATCTTTCATTCTGGCTATATCTTCATAGAATATTCATTGTGTTCATCACCAGTGTCATCAAAATGTTCCGTAAAAAAATCTAGATGACAATGAAAAATATTCAACTTCTAACATTTTGCAGTCAAGATATTCTGAGGGACTTTAGCATTTCCTTAACCAATGTGTCTTGGATGTTTGCTTCACTGAATTTTGAAAACTTCTCATGTTAATACAAACATGCTTCACTATCAAAAGCTTTAACTATTGCTTTATTAGAAAGAGTGGTAAAGTTTAAGTGGCAAAACAATCTTTTCATTTTTGACTAACGGCTTATTAACAACATCGTTATTATTGACTAACGGCTTCGGGATCACATCATCATACCTTAGGTTAAGTAAAATAAAATCAAGATGTTTATGTTTTCTTAAGATTCACAGAATGTGCTATAAAATAAGTATAACGTAAGGTAAAATGCTACCATTATGGAACAAAACTGCTGTACTGAGAAGCACATATATATATAAATTGTTTAGTGACAAGGATCATAGGCTTTCTAGAGCTTCAAAAATACTAAAATTATTCTACAGAAACATAGGTTATTCTCAGTAGAATAGAATTGCTTTAATTGAGCGACACTAGAATAAAATTATCTGCGTGTGATGGAGACAAACGGATTTTCTTTTTGTAATGTAGGAATTAAAACATGGACAACTTACCGCGTATAATTATTGTTTTTTCACATAGAATATTTCTATTATAAAACTACAAAAATAATATTTTGATTTTAAGATAAATAAAGATATCGTGCATCAAAACGATACAGTTAGAGAATTTTAAAAATTATTACCTCCTACTACTTAATATCTCTACTTGCTATTTCAAAATACTAGATAAATAATTAATATAAAAATAAAAACACAATTTCACTTTTATTTTTTAAAATTTGTAACATGTTTCCTAGTTTTATGTACAATTATTCGAGAGAAGAAATAAGATTTTATAAAAAATATTCAGTTAAAATGGTTCTAATAAATTACATTTATGAACTAAACAAAACTACAAATAATTTCTAGATATTTCGAGAAATAAACAGTAATTCTAATTTTTAAATTGCATTTTGAATAAAAAATATTTACGTTAACTCATCTTTACTTTAAAAGTTAATAAATTAGTCAAATGCACTAAAAAGTAAATTTACTGTAAAATAATATATAACATAAACTAAGTAGTAATACGTTTAATAGATAATTAATATATATGAGCATCGTTACATACTCCTAAGTTAATGGCTATTAGTTGATTACTAGTCACACAAGCATATTAATTATACAATTTGATCATTATAGTATAAATTAGAAATTATTCTTTTAACCAGAAAAAGTACTTAAAATCAGTTGATGAAAACATAATTTTTATTACCACGCAATGTTAATATAATATATTAAAATTAATATATAAATGTAAAGTATGTAAAGTACATTTATACTGAATAATAAAACAGACAAACAATTTAGTAATAAATAGTTACTATAAAATAGTACCGGAGTTGTATTAAAAAGGAACGACGTGTTAATACTCCAAACGACTGGTAGGTAGTTAAAACATAACAAACCACTTTAAAACTTAAAAGTCAATATATATAAAATGAATTTTGCTTTATAATGGAAAAACTCAACATATAATGCTTGTATTAGCAAACGATTAAAGATTAAAAATAATTTAATTAAAATTAAAATTAATATTTTATCATTCAAAATAATTCCCAAATCGTACATTCAGGGGCGTTCTATAGAATTTAAAAAAATGAGAAACTCTCATTAAATAGTTTAACATATACTATATAGAGTTTACATACTTAGTATAGAGTTTTCCAATTATATTAAGCATGAGAACAAATCCCAGGTAAGTATATAAAACGTAAGCCAAAACTACGGCATGTTAAAATTAATCCAAATAAGCATAATATTGTTAATCATTAAATTAAAAACAATTGAATCAAAGCATACCCCAACGGTGACATTCATTTGTACGAGCTGTTACATATGCATGCAAATTTAAAAGAGAATGATATAAATATCACAATTTTAAACAAGATATACTCTCTTTTAATAATATTAGAAGCAAGTAGCTTTATGATTATGTTCACGAAATTTGAAGTGAAACTTTTCAATACTACATAGGTAATTTATTTTTTCGCATGAGCGTAGCGAACAAGGAAGAATTTATTCCCCAGTGAATGTAAATTTTTATAAAGTAACATTATAGTGTGCGTGCATTTTTTATACTAGAATCATAGAGAGTTCTAGGTTATTCTAGCTCTATGATGTTAAATTTTATGATATTGACTTTACATCTATGAAATAGTTCAATGTGAAATATCTATGATGTATATTCATATCTATGATTAACTCTATTAATTTTATTGGAATACATTTCAAATATTTTTCGACATAAAATTGATCTTTTCAGATTAATCACTGAAATTGTTGTCAATAAAAGCAATATGAAATACTTCGTTTTTAATTTAATCGTTTAAATATTAATTTTAGCATGAATTAAAAATTCATGAGCACGGAAGTAAAAAGTTGACCATTAACTGAGTAAAAATTTTCATAAATGATCACGCATTGAAATATCAACTTTTCAAGACATGCTAAATAAAAAGTATGTATACCTTCAGCTATGTATACCTTCGTATATGACGTGCCATGTAATAAAAAGTTAAAAAAAAACGAAGATATATTTTCTAAATTTATATACAAATGAATACTATGTATTGGTTATTCATTATATGAGACTATACGAAGTCGTGCGATATTAAAAATGTTCATAGCTCTTATTTTGTACTTCAAAGTAATTACTATAAAATCTATAATAAATATTTCCGACATTATATAGATTTTAAAAATGCACTTCTACTCTTACTAATTTTTGTGATAATATAGGTATATGATAAAGCAGGAGTTACACTTTGTTTTTCCTATTTTAAGGATGCAAAAATTAAGGAAGACTAAAATAGTTATTACACTGATAGATTAAGATAAGATCGAATACAATATACGTATAATGGTAAAAGCTGAACTGCAGAACAGCCAAACAGACAGCTAGATTTAAATGGGTTATATAGTCAGGAATCTTAATGGATATATAATAATGTATTATATACAGTTGTTAGGTATACATATAATTGAATATCATACAGTTTAAAAATCACGACAAAATACCTTCAAAACCATAAATACAAATTAAAAGGTTTCTAACTAAATATTAAAATGCGCGGACATTTTCCACGAGAAGTGCACTTTTCAATTTAGGAATTTTTCAAATACTTCTTATTGGAATTCGCAAAAAATACCTTATTTAAAAATTAATTAAAAACACAGAACGTGCGAAGACATGAACGGAGGTACTGATTCAAATGCTACCTGATTCATCGACTTGGACGACGACAGACTCCTTCCTGGGTTGGTCTGTATGTCCCGCCTGACTCCAGGCATCTGCCCTGGGATCGTAGGCGTCGATAGCCCCTACCAAGCGTATATTGCAGCCTTGCTGGAGATTATTGGGGTCCTGAACAGTTGTCTCCCCACCGAAGAGATAGAGACGACCGGCAACTGCGACACTCGAATGTCGGGCCCGTGCAGTTGGCATAGCGGCCCCACTGGACCAGACACCCGAGAGAGAGGAATACACGTATAGACTGGACAAGATACGACCATCCTGGAGGGTAAAAGGGCAAGCTATTAGTGCAATTGAGAACAAAATATATTACAGGTATCTTACAATATTACGACTTCTATTATTACAATTAGACGATACGCATGACGTAACAAATACACCAGACTAAATAATAATTTCTATCTTAAAAATGTATTAAATAGAAGTTATTAGTTAAAATATATATAGGGCCGTATTTACGAACGCTGCTTAAGATTATTCTAACTAAGTAGAATAGTTTAGTAAGAAAACTTTAGTAACTTTATGACGTTTTGTCAAAAAATAGCATCAAATTCACTAGCTAAAGTAAACGCAATTTACAAAACAATACAACTGACTAAATACATTAGTCAACGTCATTTTAAATAGTTACAATTATCGAAGTTAATTTACTTGTTGATTAAATAATTAGTGCTCCTAAATACTGTAAACATTTAGTAATCGAAGTATACCCTAGTCTAGCTTTTTTAAATGAGTATGATTAATCTAATTAATGTATTTTGTAACGTAGTTAATCAAAGTATTCCACAACAGGTTTTAAGTGACAGACAAAATCCTTTCGAATAATGCGACAATTAAGATTTCTGCCAACGTTTTCGTTTTTGAAAAGAAAGTGCTAGGTTTATAAGTGACATTCTAAAGGAAGATTTAGAACGCCCTACTCAACGATCTTCTTTAATTGCGATTGAACTACAAATTTGTGCCACACTAAGATTTTACGTAACAGGGTGTTTTCAAATAGTTGCAGGCAATCTTCACGGCCTCAGTCAACCGTCGATATAGTAATTGCATATTTCACATATCTAGGCGCCTTGCTAAACGGAGACCAGAATTTATCAGCTTCCCCACTGGTACCCAGAAATTATTCCAAGCATTGTTTTTTCCGAATGGTGTCTGTATCTGTTCTCTTGTCGTCGATTATAGAAATGTGTTCTGTTAACACTTCCACAAGTATAATTTCTCATCTCTATCCTAGTGTCCGTTCGCACTTTCGCCATTATACTCAAAATATTATTATATATTGAATTATATATATCGTATTATATAGTGAATTCCTCCTTCAGTTTAAATAATTTCATTGGGTAAATCAACCAATCTACAGAGTAAATCATTCGCGCGTTCTTATATAGGTCAGTTATGACTCATATGTAAACTAACTAGCAAATTTTTTGGTAATATGAATCAATGAGTAACTGACTAGTTGGTAGTATGGTGGATCAAAAGGTTCAGCCTGGATGTCTCTAAGAAATACAACTTAATTGAGGTATACCTTGTAAATCTCTAAGAATTACCACTTTAAACGAGGTATACCTTGTAAATTTCTAAGAATTACCACTTTAAACGAGGTATACCTTGTAAATATCTAAGAATTACAAATTAATCGAGGTTCCAGACTCGGGCTCCAGTTTTCCAATTTCTACCAGGAAGCGGGCTACGTTTGTCTCGTCTTGTAAGTCTTCTATCTTTCTTTCTCCCGAAGACTTTTTCTCTTTCCCTCCCCCATCTAGGACACTTCCACATAATGTGTTCTACAGTCTCGGCTTCCTTCGCGTTACATCTTGCTCCTGAACAATCAATGTTGTTGCACCTCACGCAGTTTTCGTCCTCCTCTAGACCGATCCTGTGCCTGTAACTTTTGGCAACACAGCTGTTTCACGTCCTGATCTGGTATACCACCACAGCTGCTCTGCGGCTTAAGTTAGACGGCTTGGGCTTCCTCGACTTCCATATCTTATTATTTCATCCTTCTCTTCTGTTGTCGGTCCACCTTCTTCTTTCTTCTCTTTTACATCTGCTCATGTTATAGTTTCCCTATTCTCTCCGGTGTCCTCCTGATAACGATCCGATCATAGTTTAGCCATCTCATCGGCTTCTTCGTTACCACTGATCCTACAGTGGGTTGGGACCCATTGCAGTTCTATCTCTCCGTCTTTTCCGCCGATCTCCTCGCAAAATTCCCAGATGCGCTTTCCCGTTTGACATTCCTGTTGTAAGGGGCCTCGTTGAATACGTTGAATGGTTCCTCTAGAGTCGAGGTGGATTCTTACAGTTTTCCCTTCGCAGTTCCGCTCTCGTGCTCGAGCACCATTTCCCTGCAGCAACTGCCTCTTTCCGCTTTTCTTCTCCCTCCTCCACTACTATTCCGGCTCCTCCATTCTTCATTTGGTGATCCATCCGTATAACAAGAGATTCTCACTTTCTCTAATCCCCCTAGGTAATGCTCTGTGAGGTGCATCTGACGACTTTACTTCTCGAAAGCCAGGGTGGGTGTTTTGTAGGGGTGGGGGTGTGCTCTCTGTTCATGATACCGGTTCGGTTCGCAATTTCATTTCCTACTTCTCTCCAATCTTTGTTCTTCAGTCTTTTGATGTCTCTCCTTGACAGAATTTTCAGGCTCCTCTTCTTCCATTCTCACTGCCTTCTCAAACACCCGAATTGTGGCTATGTTTTTGATAACTTCGATCGGCTCCATCCCTGCTTCTATCATAAGGTCTTGTTTCGGTGCTGTTTTTGTACAACCTGTAACTATTCTAACCGCTCTTCTGTTTTCCACGTCTAGACTATCCAAATGTGATTTAGCCGCCGCGAGCATCCACGCTCCTCCTGCGTGCGTCATTGCCCCTTGGATGTACGCGTTGGCTACTCTTATAATCGTTTTTTCCTCTAGTCCCCATCTTCTATCACATATCTTGGCAAGTTGGTTACATCTTCGTCTTGCCTTCTTTCTTGTCGGTTTACAATGCTCTCCAAAGTGAAGTGTTTTATCAAGGGTGCCTAAGATTTTCACGTACTTGGAGGATTCCACTTTGGTCCCATTGATCGAGTATCTTCCATTGATAAAGTCTTTTATCCATCTAGTCATACAAGTGGGGATGTTCGCTTTTTCCATTTTCCATAAAAGGCCTTCTCTCCACACTTTATCATAGGCCCTGGAAAAAATCGAATGCTAGTAACTGTTCTCTCGGCCACGTTATCTTGATTTTTGTTTCTTTTTATCTTTCTTTGGCTTATCCCATCTGTCCAGCACTTTCTGCACCAACCGTGCTATACTATCCTCCGTGGACCTTCCTTTCCTGAATCCTGATTGTTCCTGCGGTATCCTCTTATTTAAAGGGTTTAGACACGTATTTCTCTCCTATTTAATGTTAAAGCTCTCTTATTTAATATATTTACACTGCTAAACTAAGCCTTTACACTGTTAAAAGCACCTTTACCTTACTGAACCCATAGGGCCGCAATAATGTAAAGCATGCTTAACAGTGTGAAGTTTGAGTTCTACGGTGTAAAGCTTGCATAAACAGTATAAAGCTTGAATTAGGCAGTATAAATAATATATTAAATAAGAGTGTCATATACATTAAATAGGATAGAAATACGCGTCTAAACCCATTGGTCCACTATGGCCGACAAAAAGGGATCAGACAAGTATTTCTCTCCTATTTAGTGTATATCTCTCAGTTATGTATTAAATAAGAGTTTATACATAAAATAGGAGAGAAATACCTGTCTGAACCCTTTGGTCCACCAAAGGTGGTATGGTTTACCTCGAGGAATTCAAGGTATACCTCGTTTAAAGTGGCAATTCGTAGAGATTTACAAGGTATACCTCGTTTAAAGTGGTAATTCTTAGAGATTTACAAGGTATACCTCGTTTAAAGTGGTAATTCTTAGAGATTTACCCTGGTGGTACGGGGCAGTGGTGGTGGAAACAAGTCCGTAAAAATACTATGCCAGTCAGCCTACCTACACAAAAGGAATTTGTGTCAAAAAATATGTATAAATCCTGAAAACTATAAAGCCTGTTTTCTAATCTCCTATATAGGTATAAGTAAAACAGCAATCCCACGGCACTGGGCAACTAAGAAGACACTTTTTGTCTTTTTTAATTATAGTTTCTTGACAGTTCCCATAATAAGTCAACTGACCTGAATACCGCCGGTGATATAGATGTCATTGTCGAGTACAGTAGCCGAGAACCAGGTGAAGGAGGCCGGAAGTGAGGGTCCAGGGAACCATACCTCCTTGTCCGGATGAAAGATCTCCGTGCAGTTGAGGATGTAACTGTTCAGGCCGCCTACAATCACGATCATGTCTCGTTTAAGTGTCGAGGGACGGGGAGGAGGTGCCTGGTTCGTACTTGATGAGGCAACAACACCTCCACAGCTCTTTTCCGCTTCATAATCATCATTCTCGTCGTTCTCACTGTCTGACTGCTCCGGGTGGAAGCTGCCACTATTGCTTCTCCTGGGATGATGATTCGAATTCCTCATCTCGGACTTCGCGGTTGTCAAAGACTGAGCATCGTTTGAAGAAACACGGCTGGAGAGCTCTTGCTGGAGGATGGCGCGACAAGCGGGGGACTCCTAAAGGGAGATTTTTATAATAAATTATTATAATCTATAGAATTAAAAATAAACTTTATTTTTATATTATTCATATTAAATTGAATTTTACTATATATTTTCTTCGAGATGATATTCCTAGTGTTTTATGAGTAGCATAACCTATTTATTAAATATTATTTAATGAACAGAAATTAACACCACTGGTTGCAGAACCAGTGTTGTTAAACCTTCTGAAATCAGCAAAAATAGTGTACAGTTACACTCTGCAAATAAGAAACTGAGTTTTGCTGAGTCAAATAAAAATGTAAAAACCATTTAATATCCATAATTAGTTCAAGGAACTGGTCGCCAAACCAGCATAACAGGTGTGAAGATGGGTAATTTGGCTTTTCAAAAAAATTACAGTGTAGACACGACTTAAAAGTATATATTAATAGATCGAATTATAGAATTTATTAAATAATATATGTAAATTATTGTTTTAATGGATCAAATATATCACCCACGGTTATACAAATACCTGGAGGCATGACATACGACATAATATATCATAATCATTTCAAGTGTACTAGAATGTTTTTCTCGTAATTGATCTACATTCGGAAGTAGGAGTTTAAAATAAAATAAAATTAATCATAAAACAATGAAATGAAATATAATTCAATGTTAAACAGACCCACAATTAATTTGGACTCAATAAAAATATGCTGTAGAAAAATAAGAATAATATTATGTTGTGAGACTTAAAGGCAAATTAAATTGGAGCATAATATTGAAGTATAATAGAGCTTAAATTTGTTCGGACACCGATAACAAATATACTATGTTTAAATGATATATATGTACAACATCTATAATAATTATGGAAAAAAACATCACTAGTCTTGGAGTATTCTGTTGTAAAGATCATAGAAGTGGATAATATATCAAATATAAGAGATATAATTGAAAGTATTGAAAAGATTTGCCAAATGCCAAAAAAATTAAATGAAAAAACTAATATCTGCCGAATTAGTCAATCTGTTCATTACAAAATTAACTTTTGTATAGGGAGTATCGAAATTAACTTCGTTTTTACCCACTATTTCATTATTTATCTAATACGTTATTATATTTAATAAATGAAGACATTATGTTTAATAAAATGTTTGGATTTTGGCTGTTCTGTTCTCTTTGGTTTGTATGTATATAATTTACAATAAAATCATATTCAAAGAAAGTTTATCTATAATATTTTCAAAAACGAAATTAATTTCGATACACCCTAGTTATAATTAATACATTGCTTTTTGCTGTAAGAAAGAAATTTATGTAATTTATCCATAAATAGGAAATTTGAATCATAAACAGTATTAAAATTAGATCACAACAATATCTTCACAGTCTAGATTCATATGACAAAAATATTTTGAGAACAAATTCTGAAAAGAACTCGAAATTATAAAATAACAATAAAACTTAATTTTTATCATTAGGATTTTTCCGCACACATCAAACACAAACATATTTTTTTACTAAACAAAACATACTACAAAATATATATGAATAATTATAATATGCTATAAAAATACATTCCATTAGTAAACATTTCAATATTTTAATAATTAAAAATAACATAGGTACATATGAAAATAGCACAGGCTTCAAGACCAAGGCGGCCACGGTAATACGGCGAATGTTAAAATTATTACATTTGTGAATTAAAGGGGAAGAATGCAAATTAATAGAATGATTAGAGTTAAAAACATGATTAAATAACACACTATTAATGTTACAATTAGAAATAGTTTTTTTATGGTCTTTAGTACGAATATCTAAATCAATCAGTTTCATCTACATAGAAATTATAATTATTACAATTTATACGATAAACACCTTTATAATATCACAAATTTATTAATTGTTGTTTCCTATAAGCTCTCAAATAGCTTTTATTATGTAACCCCTGTGTTGGCTCTCTTATATGTTGCTGGTCCTTTTATCATGCCACTTCTGTGTTTTTCTTTCACGACTATGGTCAAAGTTGACCGAAAGCTCGAAGGTATTGCAATTAAATTGTGTCTTACTTATTATGTGGTTATTTTTTATTAACATAATTTATCATTCACTCAAACCGCTGTTGTTGTTATTATTTTATGAATTCGTAATTTTTTGACTATCTAATAAATCGATAACTTAGTCATATTAACATAATATTCGCATATTTGCTGGGGTGTAGTTATTATAGCATAACTGTGTTAGACTTTACAGATAAACCGCTAATCTGCGGCGATGAGCTGTGCCCTATGCTCCGAGTTAAAATGTTTTATTCTAAATATTATACAATAATTGCTGCATTATCATGTTCTTTTATGAAAACTGGTCCACACATTTTTCCAGAACATTTAATGATGCTAAATTAATTCATACAATGTAAAGATTCCGGTGTGTACATCAAATACACTAATATTGATGATATTCTTAAACAAATTTCTATATTTATTTGGTCAACTCCTTAAAAAGTGGATCAATTGATGCTCTTAAAAAGCATGTGCTTAATTTTGTAGAGTGAATTTACTTAATAATTAAAAGAAAAAAACTTTTTTGAAAAATATAAATTAGAATATATAAAATATATAAATTAGAATATATAAAATTATATAAACCAAATAAATTAAGAAGAATAAAAGGATCGCTTCATACTAACTACAACATTTATAAATATAATTTTACGCTTTAGTTCAAGTACAAATCTAAATTTTTTGATAACACAAAATTATTTGGTATGATCAAAAAAATTTAAGTATACAAAGTTACGGGATTTTAAATAATTGAGGACATACAATTTTACGTACTGATTTGATTCTGTTTAAATGTTTTATAGGCCTTTTAAAATTCTAATAAAAAAAATAATTGTCAGAAAAAAAATCTACATAACACTAATTCGTATAGTTCGAATATAACATCGATTGTAGTTGCATAATGAGCATTTCGTTAAATAATGCATCATTGCGAGTTTGGTTTGGCTGTTTCGATACTGAGAAAATGGCACTTTATGTGGATGCAAGATTTTATACATATATAATGTACACCAGTTAGCTAATCATATCATAAATGTCATAAAACGTAATGATTCATAATGTGTGTTGTTAAAAAAATTAAAATGCTAATAACTACACACAAAGCGTTTAAGAAACATATATAAAGGTGTGTATAGTAAAACTATAGATATTGTACAATACATACATCAACACCAACATCGATGTTTGATGCATAATATAATATCTATGAGTAAAACTAATGCAAATACATTAAATTTAAAAAATATAATAAGTTAACACATTGTAATTAAAAACTGATGGACTCTACATTACAATAAACGGCTCAATTAGTATATAAAAGTTAAGTTGTTCAATTTTAAAATAAACGACAAACTATCAGAAAAAAGTAAGCTTGAAAAAAGGTTAAATTACTATAAAATAGAGAAGCATGAAAATAATGGAGACACTAAATTAAGAATGAAAGGTTAAGACATTATAAAAAACTAAACTTTAAAAAAATAGTCCAATTAAAAGGTTAACGGTTAAGTACGTAGAAAATGTTAATCATAAAATAAAACATTATTTTAAATACGAATAAGCTAGTAAAAAAGCTAACTAATAATGAACTGCTTCATCTAAAAATAGACGTTCAAGAAATCTAAGCTTAAAAAACATTATTAAAAAAGACAACTAAGCGGGTATGTAAAATTTAACTTGAAACTGAAAATTTACGTTTTAAAAAAGCGAATAATCTAGAATTTAAATAAAGTTAAAGAATCTAGCGAACAAAATAAAATAATTTAATGTAATTAATTTAAAAATAGACTGGCAATAAAAATTGTACACTACGTTTTTTAACAAGATACCTGGAAGAGTTTGCTGGCAGTGAGCTGCAGTTGGATAAACTCTCGAGATATATGAGCTAAGCGGATGGTGGAGAGCAAACCACCGAGATGACTGGCTCGATTCTCAGGATCATATGCGATCCACTTGAGGCAGGCAGTGAGCACCTCCTCTTCTGAGCGCACGTCCACATCGTCGCAGCTGAGGTACTGTTGGATCCAGTCCAGGGACAGCTGGCACCATTCATTCGAGTCAGAAGTCACTCTAGAATAAGAGGGTACGTGGGATAGATACAAAAAAACTACTCAGGTAGAAGAATGGAGATCTAATGCAGTATTATTAAAAGTCGCTGTTGTAATATTGAATTAAATCAAACTCGAGAAAATGTAATTATCAGTTATAAACCTACGTTTAATTCGATAATCAGTAGTGATTATACGCAAACGATCAGCACACAATATTTAAATATTGTCACAACACTTTTCGTTTTATAAATATAATAAACAAACTTACATAACTAGCGGCTTTTTGTGGCCTTGTCTGCATTAAAATATAATCCAAAATGCATAATTATCCTCTCTATTATTAAAATGTTTAGTTAACAGTGCGTTGAAAAATATGTGTATGTTAATATCTAAAGTGTATTATAAATTAGCACAATGTATATATAATTCAATTTAATTTTAGCATATATGGTCCGATATATGGTCTTATTCCAATAGCAAAGCACTCAGAAATATCATGACAGCGTTTTAATTTTCTGTTATCAATTTAAAAGTGTTAATTGGTGCAAAGCAATGATTATAGATACTACAGCAATCGTGGCCATAATGATTTTTATTCAGCTGTGTGTTGTGTTTTACAGGCCTAATAAGACTGTTAAATCAGTCAGGTAAATGGCATATGCAGAAATTGTTGAGTCATCGTAACTATTCCCTCTACTAAATCCTTCCTAAATCGTCATATTGGTATACATGTGCATATACAAATACATATTTAGTGCACGGCTACACATATCCACCCAGCTCAATCTACAGATCCCAGAACCATGACAAACCCTTGACTTATACTCTGTGCTCTATTGAATCTAATAAATAAATATTCCTTGTGGATATTCCGACTCTCCAATCATATTACTTTTCTAATTACCGTATTCTTAATTTAATTAACTGCTACTTTTAAGTCCATTCTATAACATTCTATCCCATTTTCTACCACTTGATTATGAGTGGTAAATGCATTTCGTTGTAAAAAGATTCGTTGGTAAATGTTTCTAAATAAAATGTTCTGTGTTGCAACTGTTCAGTTCAATTTATTTTATCTTGCAATACGTTTGTGGAGAGATACTGCATGTTTAGTAGGGAAAATTTCAATATAACTGTTTAGTTACAGATTCTTAAAATATTTTTCAAAGATATAGTCAGAAGCAAGAACTAATAAAATAAAACACATCATCTTTGAGCTCATAAAGTGCAATATGATGTTTCAAAATTAATTTATATATGAATTTGGTCACTTCAAATTTGCTATAAATATTTATAAAAGTAGGTAATACGAATAATATATATGATCAGTTTATAATAAATCAGTAATATGGCTTAAGAAAGAGAATTCGAGAAGATTTAGGTATTAAATACAAACACAAATCATCACTTAATACTATGTATTAGTAAAATAGGTGTATGATTACAATGACAATACATCCAGTCTACTACAAAATTGAGTATAGAGATAATATTGATTTGAGAAATTAACAAATAGATAAGAAAAAACAACACATTAAAACAAAAACCCCAATATAACTAATTTAAACAATACTTGAAATACAGTTATTTGTAATTATATAATTACACAATTACACAAAAAGTGTGTAGAGTTATTCTTAGCTAAGACAAAACAAAACAAAATTTGTATGACAGCATGAATAAGGATAAAAATTAAACTAGGATTGTGAAACTGCAAAGGGCGGAATTGTTGACTAATGTTAGAATCAATAAATTCCTGAACTATAAAAATTAATATCTCTCTATATCGTGACGAAAAGAACTAAAGACTCGACTACAATACAGTTTGTGAGGAAGGCAAAGCTAGCACTGCAGAGTCCTTTGACGTCACTTCACAACACCCTGCATAATCGCAATTAGTTAAAGGATCGGATTCTTCCTCATCCTCAACATATTCACTTCAATCTCGAAGAAGAAGTTCGTCAACAGTGACGATGTACAAATCGAGTTACCTCGACGGGTAGTCAAGATATGTCTTTGATAACTTGAGAGAGAGAATATGAAACTGACTACTTAACTATAGAGAAATATTTCAGTCTTTAGAATAAAAATAAAGAGTAAACTCCTAATGTAGAAAGGCAAGTAAATATATTTTAAGCTTAAAAATGGGAGTCTTGTCGTAGAATGAAGAGAAATGCAAACTTTATAGACAAGTTAAATGACTTAATTCGGAAGAAAATAAGACACACCTCAACTATATTATATCAAGGCAGAAGGTATAGACGTAGTGCTTCTCTGGGTGAAAAGGGGTTTACCTCTAGCCCCAATTCCTATCCATTACTTATAGAGGTATTCATCCATACAACCCAAAGTAGGTCAGTTTTGGCAATGAATCCACTGGACTGCCGGAATTGTAAAGACAGGGAAAGCTAGGCAATTTTTATATGAGACAAATCCAGAGTTAATGCATTATTCACTATAAAACTTAACCGAAACAGTAGTTGATAAAAAGTTAGGAGGCAGGTTAAATTCTACTGATGTAGCGATCCATTCAGATTTATTTAATATACAAAAGGCAGCGAATAACCTAGACAAGTGATGTTCTCAACTGTACAGTTAGCAAAATGGAGCACTACTACTATTCCTGTTTACTGAGAGAAAAAAACTTTGAAAGAAAATAAATCACTACAAATGTACTATAATATATTCATCACCAAACTTATTAAGTTTTGAAAATATAGAGCAGTTAGAAGACAATATTTTAATGAGTCTAAAATGAGGCTGTAGTATACTCATTTTTGAATGATAATAATATAAAAACTTGATACTCTAATAGAAGACCATTTTTGAAACCATTTACATAAAAATGTATATGTGTGTGTGAATCTGAATCTTGAGTAAGTCAGAATTATAATAAAAAACTAGAATTTTAAAGTATAACAAAATTATTGCTAGTTTTGCATATTATTCGAAATAAAGAATGTCAAAAAACGATTCAACAATTTGAAATTACAACACTATACCATAAGAGTTTTAGATTGAATTCGTTTACATGACTCTATAAACAGCCGAATAGGTTTACTACAAATAAGAAAAGTTGTATTTAGTATGCTAACCGAGTAAAGTTGGCGATGGCGAATGCCCTTGCTGCTGTCCTAAGCTCCTCGAGTCCATAGAGATCAGCCAGCATCTCAACACCGAGGCAGTTTGTGATGTCAAGACGACGGCGCATAAACTTAACACAAGCCTCTACGACTGATGGGTAATCGAGCACCCGTGCCGCTGAGAGAAGGTCCTGCACGTTGGACACGGTCATCTCTATTCGCCCGGTGTAGACAAGTTCGAGAAGGCGTTTCATCGTCCATGCCGAGATTTCGTCGATCACTACTCGGGAGTTCTGTTGTTCCAGGTAGGGTGCCGAGAACATCGCCTAATCAGGATAGGAATTACGAAAGAGTTCTTATATAAGTGTAAACCGAGGCTCAGAGCATGCCAGATATTAACATAACTTTGCTGACAAATAATATTAATTAGTAAACCAAACTGAAGACAGTATTTATGCCGAAAGATCACGATATATTATAATGAAATGACTAGAATCAATTAAATTGAAATTTATAAGAGAAACATGGCTTCTGTATTTACAGTTTGAAAAACTCGTTGTCTTAGTTTTAATGGTATAAAATATTAAACATAACATCTGGAAAATAAATCCAATCCTAACTAAAACAAGTAGTATCTATCGTTAGATATGGTAATTCTGTCAGCCAGATTGTTCTACCCATATGTTATAACTGTATGAATCCCTAACAATAAGTGGGGTTCTCATTTATTTCATTACTTATATTTTAATGAAAATTAAACAAGACTGTGGTATTACTAAAAAATATCCATGCTATAAAATAAAAAGAAAGATGCATTTTATTCACATCAAAATTATATAAAATATTGCTCGGTAGGAGCGGTGCCGTGTATCTCTTCCCACGAATTCACAACCAATAAGTATCGAGCATATAATAAATATTGAATATTTGGTAAAAAATTAGTAAATTAAATTGGGATTTATGTTGACTTTTATTCTACTAGCTTTATATGTATGCTTACAAGCTGTTTAACGCTTCAACAATCTACCTGTTATACTTTCACAGAATGGAAATAATTACTAACAACGTGGAAGGGATAATATACAAAACAAATATGTTGAATAGTGATTGACTAAACACAGTCTGTTAAATAATAGATATGCATCTAATAGTTTTAATCAAATTGTTACATTAATTCAAAATAGTAGTCTAAATCATATTAGCTATGTATTATAATTTTTAAAAACATAGCATGTATATTTTTAAATTGTGTTTGATTAGAAAAACAATACAGTAAAATTATAAACCGAATATTAAATATTTTTCAACAGAAAATTAATGTGCCGAACTTCATTTATTTATGAATGACTTTACAGATATTTTCTGTTTTTAATAAAAGAGTATTATTTTAGTAATCGAATGAAGTGTGTATAATGAGGAAAATTGTTCTGTTTAATGTTAGTGCAATATACATAATCCAATTTAATCGTTAATGAATAACTTTTACAATGTAAGTTTAAATAATAATGACTACTAAACATACTATAAGGATTTTAAAAATAATAAAACATAGTAACACAAACCAAATTTAAACCAAATTGTAAGTATTTTCTATACATACAAGTGATTTATACCTCAAAGTATGGAGAACTTGCCGCCAAAATTGCTTTATGGCAGGGAAACTCTTCTTGGCCAACACAGAGAATGGCATCTGTGAACAAAGAGCGAACACGTAGACTGTTCAAGGCCGATAAGATAAAACCGGGGTGTTTGCAATCTTCAAAAATCTCCATAGAAGAAAGTTCATCTTGTCTGCATTTCGAGAAGTACGAAAGAGCATTGGTACCTTGTATTCCAGCGGAATTCATTCCTAACAAAAAGAATGCTGCATAAATAATAAATAAATAGGATTACTATTGATCCCTGACAAAAGAAGAACGTGTGTCAAAATATCAGACGGAATCTTCCATAAAAATAGATAAAATCAAAAATATCAAATACGTACTAGAAGAGTCCAAATATTAGAGTTAGGAAAAATTATTAATTAATGTTTCAATGATACAAAATAGAAAAAAAAATATGGTTATAACATAGTACATATTTTAAAATGTATTTAACAAAATAATACTGCTAGTTAAGTACGTTACTACATTAGTATTTTTAAATACTCCTTTAAATTTAAAGATAACAGTAATAGCATGCATAGGTGCGTTTCTATATCATATGAACTCAATTTAGACACACGACGTTACATGTCTGCTAGTAATGTAAACAGTTGAGAGCATAAATAAAATCTACAAATACGCAATAATTTCAAAGTAAACACGCGACATTTCAAGATAAAAATGATTATTTAATGTAGTTTTTGTGTTTTCCTAATTTTCAAGGTGGCCACGTTGTTTACTTTATAAATTTTGTGAATATTTTCATATATTCATGTATAATAACAAAAGTATATTAAAGTATATATATTGTAATTACAATATATATATATACATAGATCATAATATCTTATAACAGATAATAACTTATAATCATCGAAAATAATTTACTCTCTATCGATAAAAGTTAGTGGCATTAAATTTTTATAAATTAATTACCTATACATAATAATAAATTATATATTATTTTTTTATAAATTGTGTACCTAGAAATAAGCTAATTTTTATGAGGATGTCGAAAAAGCAATATAAAAACAACATAAAAAATTCCCGTATATATGGCAATTTTATATAAATTACTAAGTTTTTAAATGTTACATAAACTTATTAATGCTCTAATAAAACTGCTCAAATATAGCTCAGTTCTTTAAACTCATAAATGACAAAAAAGTTGCTTAACATTAAAATATTTGCTAAATTTTTCCCAACTCTTAGATTTGTTAATTTTATTTATTTTGGTATTATCATTATTTTGTTGTTGGATTAGTTCTTTTGTCATGTTAAGTACAGTGTTAAAGTAAACATCGAGTTGTATACATACAAGAAACATACAAGATGTACCTTCATCATTATCACGATTAGTCTATCCTGTGAAGTTCGAAAAGGTAGTAATAATAATCTGTTATTAATGGTCAATTTTATGTAACTAGACAGATTATTGCGACTTTCCGTTTATAACATTAGAAGTCGTTATTCCTTTAATTTCCTCATTAGATGTATAATTGTCCTCTTCCTCCACATTCTCTTAATCATGCTTCCGTTTCGTAATTTTCCCAACGTTTCATACACTTGATTTTTTCAGATCTAACAGGTTCCTTTGATTGCCTCCACATAGTTCAGTGGTTACCGCTTATCGTTTTAAGTTCAACAATGCTGGTATAAAGCAGCTGTAAGACATTGTCTCTTTTGGAGTTATCTAAAGTTAAAGTCTCCAACATTCTATGCTTGACATATGTTTCAATATCAGCGAGTCTTTATATAACATTTTTTAATTAATCATACTCAACAATAAATATAGGAACACACACCTATAATATGAAACAATTATACTATTGTGAGCCGAAAATTTAATGAGTATTATTTTTCTAAACTTTAGCTTTGATTGTATATATCCTAAAATCTGCAAAACTTTAAAAATCATTTATAAATATACATTTTTTATAAATTAAAAATTAACTTTAAAAAGTCAATTCATAAATTTATAGTTAAAATACAATGTATATTAATATATTCCAGAATAAATAAAAACAGAGTAAGTCAAATATAAAATATAACAACTGGGCCAAAACGCCGAAATGGCTAATTAGACAATTTTTCAAAGTTGACATATAGAAATTTAAAACTATATCATCATATAGCTAACATTTATTGTGTTTGTTTACAAAAATTAATACTTAAAAATATTAATTCGTATGAACATAAGACAAAAATATGTAAATAAGAAAAGTCATGTGTGTAACAAGCATATTATTTAATTAATAAATATAAAATAAATTGAAATTTAATTATTCACATACTTATTTTAATTTATATTATAAGAAAACATTTTAAAATAAATAAAAAATGTTGTTATAATTTAGAAATTGATATATTTTATGAGAAATATAGAATACATTGTCCGGGAAAATATGTGTCAAGAGTGTAACAGAATTAAGGATAAATAGTTTTATGATTTTGTGCTTATAGATAATATATTTTAAAAGGTATTTATAATTATTTCAACAATGTCATAATAATACAATTTACACGTTTCTTCTATAAAGTTTATTTACTGCCTTTAAGAATGTACCTAACTTTCGTCACAAGCATAACGTTTTTTAGGAAATATCGTTTAAAAATTGCAATATTGTAATGTTGGGTTTAAAATATAATAATAATAACAGAATACATAAATAGACATTCCATTTCATCTATAACCCAGGGGCGTAGCTAGAGGGGGGGACCGGTGTCCCCGGTTAGGGTTAGGGTGTCCCCGGTCCCCCCCCCTCAATTATCCTATGCTGCCCTTTTTGTCATTAAAAAATCATTATTTATTTTAATGTTGCTTTGTTGTCAATACATATCCATAGATGCATCTAATGTGTCTCAAACTGCAGCTAACTCGTCTCAATCTGCATCCAATGTGTCTCAACCTGCAGCTAACTCGTCTCAATCTGCATCCAATGTGTCTCAACCTGCAGCTAACTCGTCTCAACTCACAGCTAATTATGACGTGGCTAACTTGAATAGTAAAACTATCCTTTCAGCAACACAAAAAATGTCTTGGCTATCAGCACCAAGAAATAGTGTACCCCTAACTGAGCGCGTAACATCCACACACGAAAGAAGTGGTGGTGGTGTACGAGTATTGCAATTCTAAGATCAATTAATCAATGATTTTCCATGGCTAGCATACTCTAACTCACAGCCTGGAGGATTTTGTATCACTTGTCTTCTGTTTGCAAATAAACAAAATCCTAACTTTTTGAAAGCTAACGTCCTGATTAAGAGACCATTTGTAAAATTGAGAAAGGCTCGTGGAAGACAGGGTCCTTGATTTACATGCCAACTGTGATTTCCACAAAGAAGCTCTGCAAAATCAAATGCATTTTCAACTTCAGGCAAAAGATCAAAGCTTATGGATTGACTGCATGCTTGATAAAAAGGCCAAAGAAAACAATGAAAAATGTATGAAAATTCTGGCAACAATTATAAAATGTATCCAATTCTGTGGAACAAACAACTTCTTATTACGTGGACATGAAGACTTTGGAAATATTAGTGGAAATAGTACAGGAATATTTTGGTCAGTCATCAAGTTTAGATTGGAAACAGATCCAGTACTTCAGGAACATTTTAACACATGCCCTCGAAATGCTATATATATATCACAGGATGTTAAAAACGAAAAAATCGACTTATTGGCTGAAGATATAAAAGAACAAATTGCTGCCAGTATCAAATCATCCAAGGTTCCATGTTTTTTGGTCATTGCAGATGAAGGTACAGATAACTTTAGCAACAGAACTGTGATGTCAATTAGTGTACGATACTATGATAGTCAGAAAAAGCAGATAAGAGAGACATTTTTGAATTTCAGATATTTGGAAAGAGACAATTTTGAAAGCATTGCCAAACATCTCATTCATAGTCTTCAGGAAGTTAATTTGGATATCTGTCAGTTATGTGGACAAGCTTATAATGGAGCCAGTGTAATGTCAGCTGCACGAGGTGTTCAAGGCCGAATAAATGAAAAAGCGCCTGATGCTTTATATACCCATTGCTGGTCGCATTCTCTGAATCTCCCAGTGGCAGCAGTCTGCTCTACTCAAGAAGTTCGTAATTTTATATATACGCTCAATGAAACATTCTTCTTTCTGCATTTCTCTCCCAAACGCCAACGTTTCTTTGAAAAAGTACTCAATGAAAAGGAAGAAATAGACAACCAAAAGAAACTAAAAGTATTGAGTAAAACCAGATGGGTTGAGAGACATGAGGCGTTTGAAATATTTTGTGACCTTTATAGTTCTATCTGCATTTTTCTTAATGCAGTTGCCAGTCCCAATGAGTACCCAGAGCTCGATTTCTCTTCATGGCATTGGGATAATGAATCAAAGATCAAGGATTGCTTAGCAACCTGACCAAATTTCAGACAATCATTGTTTTGCAATGTCTTCTTCAATCCTTGGCACCTATAAAACCACTGGCCACAAAGCTACAGTCACGTTCACTTGATATTGCCAAAGCAGAAGAAGTTTTTACTACCGCGAAGTCAGAAATCTCCAGTTTTCGATGTAACATTGATAAACAATTTAACGAATGATATGACACATCTAAGAAACTTGCCCAGAAAATAGGTGTAGACGAATCCAAACCCAGAACAGCCATTGGTAAGAGGCAATCAAATAGAGCCAATCCGAATGTAGCAGATATTAAGACCTTCTATAAAGTGACTGTGGCAAACCCACCACTAAATTTAAATTAATAATAAGACCACAGATAAACTTATCTAATAAGATCATAGATTTTAATAATTTCAGATAGTATAATATAGTAATAATACGAGGGGGGTTCAATAAGTTTGTATAATCTATATGAACCGGTAATGCTATATATATGCAATATATATACATTTTATTGAACTATAGAAAGATCTAAGATAGTGCTGAAAATTTCAAGTCAATATCTCTATGGAAAGCGGAGATATTTAAATTTAAAAAAATTAAATGAAGTTATAATTTGAATCGTTATTTCACAATGCAGTTGGAAAAATGTCAGAGACATGATTTGCTATGACTATATAAATCCAGTTTAAAAGTCAATGAATGTTATCTACAACTTACAGGAGCAGTTGGGGAACATTTTCCTGTACAAAGCACAGTCTACAAATGGTTTAAGGAATTATTGATGCAGCAAACATGAGGGGCCAAGTCATTCTGCACCACGACAATGCCTCAGCACACAGAGCACAGGAATGCAAAAATGCATAAACAATGATGGGAAATATTTTGAAAAGTTATAAAACGATTGCAAAACATTTTAATACTACAATTATACTTCAACTGTACTTAAATTATGATATCCATGTTCTTAATTGATTTTTTCTACTAAAAAATATCATTTTTGTCACATTGTGCAGTATTTTGAGATAAATTTGAGCTGATTTTGATATTAAATAATATATATATTTTTAGTTTAAATATCTCCGCTTTACATAAATATATTGACTTGAAATTTTCAGCACTATCTTAGATCTTTCTATAGTTTAATAAAATGCATAGATATTGCATATATCTTTACGGGTTCATATAGATTATACGAACTTATTGAACCCCCCTCGTATTTGTTTAAACATTTCGGTAAAATCTTTCGCTAAATAAACAAATAATATATTAATGAATTTACAAATAGTTTTTAATATATTGACTAAAGTTTTTTTCAAATAGTTAAAACATTAATTTAATAGTTAATCATTGCTTAAAATTTGTTTAACTAATATATTGACTAAAGTTTTTTTCAAATAGTTGATATATTTAATAATTAATCATTAATAATTGCTCAAAAATAGTTTAACTTATTTGTTTAACTTTTGAAGAAAATAAGTAATATACTTATAAGCAAATATATTTTTATTTGTCATTATCAAACAAATAATTTGGGACGCTAAATTTTCGAAATTTGAATAGAAATAGTTTGGGACACTAAAATACGGGATCGCCCTAATTTTGTATCGATCAAGCGAATAATTGATGAGTTACAATGTACCCATAGAGATCTAATAATTTCTTTTATTTCTATGAATGTACCTATAGATATCTTTCTACCCATTCATTCAATTTTTCTATTTATAACTTGTTGTAATATTCCTAGAAGTTACAGCCTGCAATATTGATTTATCTGTTAGTGGAGTACCAGGCAGAATCAAAAATCTATTCTTTGCTATTTTAAACGCAAATAGCTTATCTGATATTAAATACTTAATGACTGCTTTAATTATTATATTATTATAATACTGTATAATATAGTTAAGTCTATAGCGTAAGGAAGGTATACCTTCTTTACTCTATGGTTAAATCCTTATATGTGTGTTGTTACATATTTCTGCATGAACAATTGATTTTTTTCATAAAAAAGTAAAGTTTGCCTATATCGAATATTCGTCTATATCAAGCTTTTTTTCTGGACCTTCAGACTTCGATATACGCAGATTTTACTGTATATAAAACCCCTGTACAAAAGTGAGCATTTACATATATACATAATATATGTATATATAGATGCAATATAGATGCAATAGTCTTAGACAAGATAAAGTATTATATTTATATTAATTAAATTAATAAAGAATCATTATTTTTATTAAAAATCAGATACAATCAATAACATATTATATAGAATAATATGTAGGTATAGTATATATACATGGTGTTCACGTTATTCCCGCCGCTAATATTAAATAAAAAATATAATATACCTAATAATCATCTTTGAATAAAAACTACATGACATAGGTATAACATGATGAAATAATATAATTGTACCACAGAATATATATTTACAGACTTACATGTAGTGTTCAATATGGCAACCATTTATCAATGCA
Source organism: Invenusta paracnida (assembly GCA_036023295.1). Lineage (NCBI taxonomy): Eukaryota > Metazoa > Platyhelminthes > Proseriata > Coelogynoporidae > Invenusta > Invenusta paracnida. The sequence continues at coordinate 16 of JAYRBW010067141.1, read as the reverse complement.
TCAATATGTACAACAG
>JAYRBW010067140.1:0-52487 GCA_036023295.1 Invenusta paracnida | reverse complement strand
AATACTTTCATTCTGTAAATATTCATCTCACCCATATTTTCACCCTGTACTATGCTTTGTGTATGCTGCGATTCCCAGTTTTGCATACTCCCCAAATAAACAACAATTATTATTATAAACAACAATTATTATTATAAACAACAATTATTATTATAATTTCACATACCGTATTTCTTAGAATAAACACCCCCTTTGATTATACACCATGGCAGAGAATTTATATCTGTAGGGAAACATTTATAAATGCCTAAAATTTAACAGTCAGAAATCAATAAGCCAGCAGGCAGGCAGTTTAGTAAGTGGAATGAGAATACAGTTTATATTGGTAGAGAAACACTTATAGATGCCTGCCTAATTGCTGCTATTTGATAATTTATAAGTAAACAGTCACATTTAGACTGTATATTATTACCTATGTTATGGCTACAATACTCACAAGATCTGACAAATATAATCAATGATGATGAAATTGGTACATCTGCAATAAATGCCACCCTGAAATAAATGCCACAGCAAAAAAACCTTGTCTAATAAACGCCATGGCGTTTATTCAAATAAATATGGTAATTTGTCTCACTATGTCAAGAGGACTCAATGTGCATGAAATGCTTGAAGGCATAATGGCCATCAACAGTGATAAAAGTGGCAATGATAGTTTGAACAAAAGTGTTGAATCTATCTAGGTCTGATGTAGAACTTGACCTCATACAAAGTTCCAGCAATGACAAATTGGATGATGAACAGTCAGAACTACAAATGCAACAGCTGAAGGTCATGATTGCATAAGTAGGTCACTTATTGGGAAACTTCACATTAGATGCATCAATTAACACAATGTTTTTACTGGTGCAGAGGGCATTACAAGTTACACCAATGCCATCCAAACTCCTCTAGATGCATTTCACCTTTTGATTGATGAGGGTTGCATTCAGCACATTGTTCAATGCACCAATGAGTTTGTTGTTCAAACACTCAATCCACAATTCAACCTGCAAGAAGTGGAACTATCGAAATTTATTGGCCTTTTATACCTTTGAGCATGTATGAACCAGAGGAACTTTCCCCTTGAAAAGCTCTAGTCCATCTGAATAGGGTGCCCTGCTTTCAACCACTGCATTTCAAGAGATAAAACTTACATGATCAATAAATACATCACGTTCGATTTCCATGGACAACAACATGTAAATCTCCAAATGGACAAGTTTGCCCTGATTTCCACAGTGCTAAATTGGTTTGTTGAAAACTCATTCTGTGACCACAATTTGTGATAAATTTGTGACTGCATTGTGTGGTAAATGTTTGTTAATCATTTGTTCCAGATGTGCACCATGCAATATTTGACATGTTTCTATGACTATTTTGTATTGTTTTTCTCTTGTATACTCATAGGTATGTATTACAATGTTTTTTGGATGTTTGAATAAATACTCTGTGTATTATATGTATTTTTCATTGACATTTTCTTTGAAACTTGTTTATGAGAATGATATTGAAATGTTGTGAAATTTACATCAATTAATGTAACTGCACTTCAATACTTAGTTCTTGAATAATTTTTTGATAATAAAATGCATCAATCTTGCTCAAATTTTAGAATTACTATTAGTTAGTAAAATGATTAAAAGTCACAGAATATGAGTTCATAAATTTTAATGCAGAACAGTTCATTGAGTTGACATATCTGCACTTCTAGTCTTAATGATTAATTAATTAAATTATATAAATTTAATTTTTTTTTTTTTGAACACTTACTTTAATTTGACAAGTATATGTACTATATCCTTGGTTTCATTACATAGTTATAATAAATCAACCAATTCTATTTAAAATTAACACAATATAGCATTAGCCTTAGCCTTAGGAACAAATATATTTCGTTTATATATTCAGTTAATATTTATTTAAAGTTTTATTATTTATTTTCTATAGTTTTACAATTTTTGATATTTCAGTGTATATATGTATAGATATGTATATTACTTTTATAAATTACAGGTAAGTCGTATTTTTGAAAAATAGTTAATAAGATATGTTACAATTTTGAATAATATATGAATTAGCAAATTATTTATTAAGCCAATTGTGTTTGATTAGGTAATAGTACATTTCCAGTTGTAATCATTATATGTTCTTGTATCTTGCACAAATTAGTGAGGTAACCCCTGCGAGCAGACACCTTTTCTTACCAACCACCCAGTCTTCTTCATACCATCTTTGGTGAGGGACTATCAGTTAGAGGCCGGTTGACAACATAATGCCAATCCGGCTGAATCTGAAGCGCACCCATCGCTATGATGTCTCCTCGAAGGGTCTGTTTGTGGTTCCCATCTACACTCTCAATCAGCTCGCTCTAGAGTACACAGTATCAGCCAACACGACTGGACGCGATGCTCTTGAATTTGTGGCACAAAGACTCGAGATTGACGATGTGAGTCTACTGCCCTTCTCTTCTTTCCCTTTTCCCTTTTTCTTTCGTTTCTTCCTCTCTTTAACTTCATTCTTTCTACCCATTCACCAATCTAACACTTCCCTTTCTTATTTACTTTCTTTCCTAGTTCCTTTTTCCAAAACAGAAAATGTTTCCATTTTCCATAATACATTAAATGTAAAACATATATTTATGAAATATATTAATATCTGTCGATATTGTAATATTGTCGGTTTGTGGCATAATCTAGTCACATTTAGTTGTTTGTTGTTCATCAGGTGTCCTATTTTGGGTTTCGCTACGAGTCCTGGGGCGGCGAATATCGGTGGATCTTCCTCAACAAACCGATCAAAAAACAATTGGACAAGCACGCACGCCAGCACACACTTGTCTTTGGGGTCATGTTCTTCATTGAGAACCCACAAGTCATCCCGAGAGACGTTGTCAGGTATTTGTGTACTGTTAGAACTGAAACGTTAGCACAAGTGCATTAATAAAGCAATAACTTTTATTTTAATTGTTTTTAATCTCAATCGTTTAGAAGAATTATCCGATTATGTATAAATTACAAGGTGTGTTCTAATAGGTTGTGTTTATTCGATTGATTGACTGTATAATCTTACAGATATGAGTCTTGTACATATATTTATAATAATATCTATCTGTCTATGTAAGTATATTGTAAAGTAGACAATTATTGTTTGCTTCTCATTAAGTAATAATTGCTATTAAAAATTAAACATTGCCGAATATTCTTGTAAACAGTATCAATAATAATAATGTGGAAAATATAGACTCAGCAAATTATTTGAAAATTTTCTTTTAAGCAATCTAATTTGATCAATAATTTTTTTGTATTATTCGGTAAAAGTATCGAAATTTTGATATTATATTCCTACACATGTCGTATTGTAAACGTATTATCCGGGAATTATCATTGATTGTTTCTAGGCGACAATTTTTCTTCCAACTTCGACATGAGGTAGCTTCAGGCACATTAGTACTCACACCGAAACAAGCGATCAAACTCTGTGCTTACAGTCTCCAAGGTAAGCTGTTCATGTTTTGCAAAATACTGTAGTGTAATGAATATTTAACAAATCAAATTCAATATTTTGTAAATTGATTGCAAATTATTTATCAATTACAATTGAGCATTTTCATTTTCCTCCATTAACATGCCCACATATTTGAATTCACCTTTTTTCAACATTTATAAGGTCTATTCCATAAAAAGTTTCGCTCATTAATTCGTTATCAATATGTAGTAACACCTAAATCGTAACACACGAATTTGAAAATAATGTTTGTGCATGTTGTATGTGTTATTACAAGACTACTTGAAAGTTAGGGCTAATTAAAAATAAAGCGCAATCCGTTTCCGGATATGACTATTCGGCTAATCACCAAGCATTATATTACTATCTACCCTTCCATCTCCCGGTACTCTTGTTTATTGATCAAATTTTATTATTCATCTGTTTCAGCGGATTATGGAGATTTTGTGGACTGTCAAACAACTATTGAACGGTGGCGTGAACGCCCTCCTATAAGCGAGGTAAAAAATTACTTAGATTAATTGTATTGTTTATTGATATGCATATATGAATATTGCTATAAAGGCATGCTATCTATCTCTTTAATGGAGTTATATTAAGAATTAATTAATCACTTTCTAGTGTTTGTAACCGGATTCTTTTTACCCTAATAGCAATCTTTTGTAATTTTTTATTAGTACGATTTCGGTATCTATAAATATACACGATCAGTGTTCATAATACAATAAATTTATATCCAAATTTCTTCATAGAAGTCTTCAAAAAACTGACCATAGTTACACATTTTATGAGCATTTGGATAGCATATATATAGACAAATAGTTCTCTAGTATTACTGTAAAAATGTTTTAGGATATCAATTTACATTAATTAAATATTCAGTTTTGTGTGTTCAATTAAAATGAGTCTGAGAACGTAGTAGTATATTTTCGGTACATTGATTAATTTTTACTCCAATATAAGTGTATATTATAGCAAACTGTTTATGTTGTGAAAACTGGTGAACTGGTTTCCTACTTTGTTTATTAGTCTTTCACATGAATTAATACTTAAATATTTTACACATTTTTGCTGATGACACAAATTTAATTTACATAATAAAACTTTAAAACATTATATGTAATTCTTATCAAAGACCTTGTTTAGATTTTATAATTTGTGATCCGGAAAAACTTATAAATTCAAATGGTATATTGTTTATTTTATAATTTTAGCATAGGTATCTTAGCAGTAAATCAATTTAAAATTTAAAATTATTTTAAGGCTTTCATGTGGCTTATGAATAGTTAATTGCACAATATAAATTAAATTTGATTCTCTCAATATATTAGCATTTAATGGTGTTACATACTTCCCTTTTTATAGTAAAAATAAGAATTAGAAATATTCATTGCCATTCGTAAGAAATAAACCAAAGACGAAACATATATTTCATATTTTTTGAAATGTTGAAATATATTTTATTTAATACCAGGCGTATTAAATTATTTAAGTATTTTCTATATTTCTTATTTAATTAAAAACTCATTAAAATGTATTAATCGGCCCGAATTTTTCTGGTAACGATTTGTTTATAAAATCAAACATATTTTGTAGTTATTAACGTCAAATATATCAGAAATTGTGTAATACATTTGACATGTAACATAGAAACATAAATAATGCAAAATATTAATTGTGCCTTCTGTTTACGTTTTCAAACTGTAGCGCATTATATTTTTCATACATTGGGTTTATCTTGTGCAAATACAATATTTTCGCTCGTGTTTGGATTTAGAATTTAGTCAATAAACAGGTTTTTTAAATAATTATTTCCTTTTATTTAAGAAGCACAAATTAATTGCTTATTCTAATATATATCAGACTAGCTGGTTGTCAAATAACAAAAATATCACATGACTTGTTGATTTAATCGTTGCTTAGTGACTCTTAGCAAGTTCTATCTTCATATATTATAATGTAGGTAATCTACAAATGAAGCTATATATAATTATAACTTTTTGCATTTATTTCTTAAAGTCTTGCCTCCGTGGGGCGGCTGACTTAGAGACTGTGGAACACGGAGAGGACATTCTGTGGGGCTATCGGCACTTACAGGGCGTTACACAGGTCAACGCTCAGTGGTACTTTATTGATGAAGTCAGGCGCAGGGACTCTTATGGGGTTCAGCTCTTTTATGGAGGGGTAAGAACAAGTTGCATACTTCGCTTCTTACTTTTCCTTTATTTTCGCTCGCATACGAGTTTGAAACCCATTTTATTTGTTTAAATGAACATTATATTCTATGTATTCCTCGAATTAGCATAGACTGTATAGCATTAGTCACTTACAAACATTATCTGAGAAAGATGATGTTTTCATAGTATTATGTTTTAATAATATAAGTAATGAAACGCACAGATAAGAATGTAACCACGTGAATCATAATGTATCTGAAATTTCAAATGAATTTAGTGCCATGCCAAAAATTATTCTAAGAAAATAATACTGTTGAGTAAAAACGTTATTGGGTATCAATGTCATAAAAACATTGCAGATGATTAAAATACTGAGCTAATTTTATTTTTTTTGAATGGGTGGGTATGGGGCAGGAGTACAATATTAACATAAAGAGAAATAAGTATGTTAATAATTGAATTGCAATATTCGCAGATTGAATAAATTAAAAATGAAGTTACTAAAGGCCGTATAATAAAACCTTTAATAAATAAGGGAAAATAGATTAAATATCGAAAAACGATCAAAATTGCCATATTGTCTTTATAATTGTTAATGTGCAATCCTCCAGGGCAGACTAATTTGGGTGTCTTTTACGTCCCAGAGGAGAATCGGTTCCTGATGGTTTTTCGGAGTTTTGTGTTATTTTCTTTAAACTGTGCTAAAAAGATAGACAGACATGTTAACATTTAAATTAGTTGTGGTATCTAGAATATTTCACTTAAAATAGAAAGGTAAACCATTTCCATGGCTTAACATGACGTGATAAAAAACAAAATATTAAAGGATATTATGCCAGATACAATACAACACATTGATTGACCAACATTATTTCTATTACATAATATCGAACAGATAATTTAAACAGTACATTTAGTGTAGGATTTTTAAATGATTTTCAAGCATTTGCCCAATAATTAAGTCTTAACGCCCTCTTTGTAACATTAATTACAAGTATTACAAAGTTACAAAGAAGGCACTCACTAGTAACTCGAAAATATATAGGATTTGTTCGTTGTAGAAAATTGGGGTTTAAGATTTTATTAATTATTCTAACTGGGTCATTAGTACGTTTACATTGATAATAGGAAATAAGCGGAATTCTAATGTGCGTACAAAAAAAGGTTGAGAGTAAGAGAATATGTGACAATCCTCATTTGAACAGGCTTCCTTCGTTGTCCTTCATGGCCCAGAGTTCCATGGATTCTTTGAAATCCAGAGATTTTTTGACATAGTGATACATGCTTTCATTTTGATTCTTTTGTACCTTATACCAGCAAATTTTCTTTAAGTTTGACTTAATTTAGAAGCCATAAACTGTCTTTTTCATATAAGATATTCAAAAATCATAGTATTTCTAAAAATTAGTAGGTAAGTAGTTTTGTGATATTAGTTACTCTAATTATTTTATTAATACAATAATATTCTGTTATTTCAATTTCATTTGCTCTATTTTTAAACATGTCTAAGTAATTTTGTACTATCGGTTACTTTAATAATTTTATTAATACAGTAATTATTATACTTTAATCATTTTATTAATACAGTAATGTTACGTTAATTCAATTCAATATTCTCATATTCTTTAACCTGAATGGTTAAATTCTTAAATTATCTGTAAACAAAGAATCCTTTAACTGGCATTTCGTTTTGGTAAAGAGTGTGTAACTTGCTGTACTTCTTACGAACCACTTCAAAACCACATAAACTCCACTGAATGTGCTCTCTGTGCCCGCCGCACTTCCTATTCTATATGTAATGATATTTGTGCTGATCAGGCAACGTGTAACATTAATGAGCACATTAATTGTTATGTCTTTTGTACATATTCACGTCATGTTAATTATTGAAAATTATTTGTATCTATCTTTTAAGTGGAGTATTCTAGATAATTCTGCTAAATACAGTGTTTTTCTTTTCCTTGATGCTTTGTATATTTATACTTATAACAAAAATGTTATACTCCTTTAGTTTTTAATTAATTTTTGTATTTGATCCTGCTATTATTATAATTAAATCATTCACATACTTAATTCACTTTATGTTATTATTGTAATGTAGTCATGCGCGATACCTACCCATTGTATTAAAAGTATATATTTCAGTATTTTAATCATCTCAAGAAGATATCGGACGAAACAACTGTCGTGTTTTTTAATGTCATGTTTCACAACCTTTTTAGTATGATGTTTCTTAGTTGAAACTTACATAACATACCATTGGCTTTTTACATACAATACTCCTACACCTATTATACTAACACACGTTAGTTTTATACTTTAAATAATAAGAATCACATTTCAAGGAAATATAAGTAACAATTAAACTTATAATAAATATATATTATCCGGTATATGCAGCGTTATTATTTTTTCTTCAAAAGATGCCTCAGTCAAAACCTATGTAGACAAGATAAAATTGATGTTTGTCGTGTGCAGCATAATTGGAATATAAGAAAATGCCATTTTTAACCCATTGACTAGAGAGTGGATCTTCGAAAGCTCGGTTATTAATAACTTTTATTTGCAGTGTTTTCTTATTTCTTGTTTTACTATCTAGACAAAAATAACTGCAAAGGTTTTTTTTAGGTAAAAGGTACCAACATATTAAAACTTTGTGTATAGCTTATATTTTTTAATCTATTATACTCATATTTATGTAAAATAATCTCTAAATGTTTTAAACTATAGCTATGTGTCAATTGGACTGCAATTTTTTTAATTATAACATTTGCAGACATTTTTACTATTCCAAAAATAACTTTGAGCTCAGCCGGGATCTGAACCCGGGACCCGATTAAGCGAGTATCATACCCCTAGACCACTGAGCCTTAAGTTGATGTCGGACTTGTGGACTGTATGCCTTTTGTGCACTTAATGTTCTTGCATACGAATTACGGAAATAACACTACTACAGTTTATTGTTTCGTTTAGATTTTTAAATAACTTTTCGTGTGTTATTTATTTCATGACCATAACGTTACAGTCCGATATCTAGTAAAGGAAGCCTAAATGTTTATAATTTGAAGCAATGACAAATTTAATATTTATGGATGTTTTCTAGAAAAATTTATAGAATTTTCTATTATTAGTCTGTTTAACAAACTGTTTTGATATATTTTAATTTAATGTGGCTTTTTCTATAAATTAGTGTCTCGAAAGTCGAAAAGACTTGTTATCAAGCTTTATCTAGTGATATTCATGTTTTCTTTAGAGAACATATGTATATTTTTAAATTCTAGGATTCGCAATTTGTTAACGACGAACGTTTTCTGAATTTCCCTTTTTAAAAACTTTAGTTTAAAGCCCAGAGTTTTGTATCCTCAATTACTGCAGTATTATATTATTTGTAATATATAAATACCAGTTATCCAATTTATTTGTACTAGTTAATCACCTGTGAGACACAAAAATGCAAGCAGAATAATAATAAGAAAAGTGCAAAGTCAATCAAATGTCCATAATATTGTACCATCTATTTTCACATACAAAGGGACAGAAGATCGGAATGAAAATAATACGCGATTCTTCTATAGTTTATTAGCGCTCTTTTATTTTACTACCGTTTGTAAAATATCATATCCACATACGTATAAATACGTAGGCCCCCTTCAGTACTCTTTTAACGTGTATAGTGCCAATGGAATGCAGCGCGAGTAGCAACACTGGCGTAGTCTCCTACTTAGTCTACACCACAGTGTATACATACTGAAGTATAGGTCGAGTAAAGGAATGCCTGTACTTGCTTGCTTCACCCTCTCACTGGCTGCGTCGTCCAAGAATATTATCATGTATTTACATGCGTTTATCCGAAATGCTGTTACTATATATATTTATGTACACTATACTGAAAGCTAAATGTTTCCTAGAATGTCTTATGAAATATATTCCAATTGCAAAGAAGCTGTAATTGAATTATTGGAATCGATACACTGTTTACCTCTTTTCATCCTCATCTGATTTTTGTTTCTGATCTTTTAGATTTGCATCGTGGGGCTTAACTTCTATAATACTTCAGCACGCAGCTCTCTGTTTATATACAGGTGTCTTTCTCCTTGATGTAATATATAGCTGAATATTGAGACAGCTTGATGAAGCAAGACTTTCCTGATTCTTGTATTAATCGGGAGAATATTGTTGTGATATGTGATGGCTCCCATTTAGCTTTATAACTTAATGTCATCAGTAATCCAATTTTTATAATGCTGGAATATTGTAATAATTCATACTTACGTATATTTTATAATAATAATAATATTGACATTTAATTTTAACATTATTTATAACAGTCTCGATTCTAAACATAATAATAAAGATTTATTGAGTGCCCATAAATGGACGAAATTAGAAGAGGTTTAGGAAAATTACATTTTTAGTTAGGTTTTTACTAAAAACTGTTGCAATATTAATAATAATAAATCTATTTTATCACGATATATTTTAGTTTGGATGTTTATTTTTTTAATCATTAGAAATTCTCCACAATTATTTATTATCAATGTTTTTTATAAATACATATATTCGTTTTTTATTTCCTTGTGACAACAAATTCAACTAAAACATAATAACTTTATGGAATGACTTTCTGAAGAACTAGAAAATAGTCTTCAAGATTATTTAGGTACTGTATAGAAATATAACATAGTTAAATTACTTATTCAATAGATAGTTTCAATTTTCAGGATTTTTTGTGTTACTTAAAAATATATTAATTAAATATTAGTAAATTGCTTCAATGTTATTTTATGAGAAACTTTTTTCGTTTTCTTAACTTTTTCTGTATAGTTGATTAGTATTTTCTCTAACTTTGAGTTTGCTGGAACTTAGAATATTAAATAACTTTTTCTAACCTTACTACTTGTATTTTTTTCTACTATTAACTATTATAAGCCTTGCCATCCATCCTCTGATTCAGATGAAGAAGAATGTCCTGTCTGAACTCGGTGTATCCAGAAATGGTATCACCATCTCGGATATCATCGACTCAAAGACAAGTCAACAGCACCATGTGCTCACTCTCCGGTAAGTCAAGAAACTTGAGTCGTCATATGGGGTCGCTTTATGAGTCACCTTTGTACAATTTGCTTGTGTTGTGATTTTTTACTTTGAAAACTTGAACATTTTAAATAAATGTCTAGAGTAATCTATAAAAAACGACATTATAAATCACATTTTAGTGTTTAAATTAACAATTCAATATCGCTCCATGAAAAGCCGATGTGGGTAGAAAATTATGAGAGAGGACGCAAATGGTAAGCCAGAAGATGAGGAACTTACGATTTTAGAGTCAGTAGTTAAGCTTCCATGGATGCCTAAAGGACTTCAGTCGTCAAGGTCGGACATATCTGTGCAGAAGAATTAAACATGAGGTTATGAAACTGTAAAGTTGTTGCACATCATGATTTGCAATAGGATATTGGATAGGGGCGCACTTTTTAACATTTAGTCTGATAAGTCTTGCCTTCAAAGTGCTTAAGATAATTTATAAAAGAATAACACCAATAGCAAAAATTATGTTGAGTAACGATCAGACTGGATTCAGAAAGGAAAATAGCTAGTTTTGACAAATTACCAATAAAACGTGAGGCCATTAAGGTTATGTGTTCTACAACTTTATTGAAGAACAAGGCAAGCCAATGACACAGTGGATTGATGACTTGAAGGAGAGGTGTGGAAGTTCAATGAAGGAAGTGGAAGATGAGGTCGGAGATAGACCAAAATGGAAACTGTGTGTTCAGAACTGTGTGTACCTACGGTCGACACGATGAGAGAATTGATAATGGTGTTATCGATGATGAATATTATTTCATTTTTGTAATGTTGTTGTTGGCCATGCCCATTATTTAATAATACTAAGATTAAATCATGATAAAGACATACGAAAGCTCTTACTTGTTTTAATTTATGCCTAATAAAGTGTACTTTTATTCATTTTTCTATCTTCTAATATTATGACAGTTTAATGTGCATTATGTCTGTCATATTTCTTGTGATTTAGAAATTATTTGTTTATTTAAATTTTACATTTTTAAATCTGTAGATGGTGTTATTTCCCAACTTGTAACACCCTGTATGTATATATCGCTTCGAAAAATAACTTGCCTATTTCAAAAATAGATCTTGTTTATATTATTGAAATTCTAATTTTTAAGCTAGGCTATTATTCCGGGAGTCATAATTTGTGTAGTCGAAATCTTGAAGTCATGTTGATACGTTTTTTTATATTAACCAAATAAATAACTAAACTATCAATCTTTCTCGGAATATATTAGTCATAATTTTATAGAGAAATTAAATGCCTTTTAATCATATTATTTCTAAAAATATTTCAAAATTTAGTCTATTCATTACAGATTTTTTAATAAGCTGAATCATAAACAGTCACACCAATGAAATTTATTCGTGATATAAGGTTCAATAAAAATAAGGTAAAGCGTATAATGAGTTAGTAGTGTACTATATTTGCTGAAATTCCGATTGAAAGATACAAGTGATAATTTATTTTTATTTAATTTGTAAGTTATAATTTTAATTTGTAAGTTATAATTTTAATTTATAAGGTAATTATAACTTATATTGCCGTTTTTAGCTGGGAAGAAATCAAGGACCTCGCTTATTCTAAGAAGACTTTCTCCATTCAACGTCTTCGGAAGTCAAAGCCTATCAATTTTTCTATGGTAAGTTGTATTAACTTTTGCTGTAAATAAATAAAAGGGTGTTTTTCAATTCTACTAATTATCTAAAAAATATGCCCTCGAAATATTGTAATGTTTCAGAATGACAAGGATAATGCACGTTATCTTTGGCAGTATTGCATTCAGATTCATGGATTCTACATAAACTATTGGACAAGGCTCAGGTAACATTTGAAACTTCTTTTACTTTTAAAAGTGCATTTTTTATAGTAGCTTCATATTTATAACATGTATAATAGTATGTGATAGCAACGAAGACAAACATCCATTTTAAATGTTATCAATATTTACGAAGAAAATAATCCTTTTCATGGAAATGATTGATTTTGTAATTTATTTAGTTAAAAATAATAAGTCAAAAAATTTTTTTTAATGTGAGCTATCTATTAAAAATGTTATTGTGGTTTTCAAATCAAAGAAATTTCTTTTAATGTACCTGTTATATTTAAAAATTGTATTTTTGCTTCATTTATATTTCTTCATATTCACCACTTTTAGAACCAGTCCGCCTCAACCAACGGTTCATGTTCCTGAACCTCCGTAAGTTATGTTTATATTTTCCCCCTTTCGCCAATATGTCTATAATACTTATAATACCTACTAACTATACTATGTAGGTACCGTATAGTGTGATATTAAAATTTTATATTATATAATGTAGAATAGGGATTTAGTAAAAACGTGTTTTTAATTTTCAGGGATATTATTCGTGGAATGTCGAGCGTTGGTCTCAATCAGGTACGACTAATGTGTCATATTATTAACACTTATTTACTATTTTTCTGGTTTTATATGGTGAACATTATATGTCATTGAAACCTGATCCATTTTCAGAGAGCGAATTCATCAAGAAGTCATACATCCGATGGTAAATATTATTTATAAATTTTGAATTCGTATTATATGTTTATATTAATTATTCCTGTTGTAATCAGAATTTTTTTGTTTTATTTACATTTTAATTATTTACTAAAATATAGCAATGTTCATTTTATATTAACATGTTTTACTCAAAATTCAAAAAAGCATTTTTACCATCATACAATCATTCAATTTATAAAGCTGTTGGTGCATTCTTATGAAATTTGTATTACTACATTTATTTTTATAAACATTTTTATGGAAATTTTTATTTTCTGCTTTCTTTTAATGACAATTTCTCTGTAATAATAATTTAAATTAAAATAATATCAAAAAATGCTCTGTATCACGTTCATTCACAATTTCCAGATACAAGATTCCATGCAATATTCAATATTCTGATTAACAATAAATAAACACTCAGAAACTTAGCGTCCATTCATTACAACAATTATAACTCCAAAATGATATGTAGAACCATGACGACCCTTTAAGTTTTCTATTTTCTCCTCCAGGAAGCGCCGGGGACAGTCAGCCATCGCTGACCGGACACCGAAGCTTCGGCGAGTCCTCTCCCCTGAGCCATGTCCAACACACCACTACCGCCTCCTCCTCGGCCTACACCTCCGCGAGTAGTCATGGCAACCTACATAGTAATCACCATCTACCGACCCCCGCGGCAGCGGCTGCCACCCTCCAACAAAAGCACTCCACGAGTAGAGGTGGGAGCGTTGACCCGGACTACTTGCACACGAGTAGCCAACTCCAGCTTCTACATCAGGTGGTGAATCCAGCCTCACCTAATGGTACATCAGCTAGATCTCCCCAACATTCACCCTTCCTTGCACTACAACCACCCCCACCGACTCTACCCCCCTATCGCCTGGCACCAGACTACGACACAGCAATGCGCGACCCTCCTAGCAGTGCTACCGCTTCGTCCCTGATTGTAACCGCTACCGCTTCGTCCTCGCCACTCTACGACAACCTGGTGATGTTGTCACGGGCAACACCCACGCGGGAAACGATGCCACATTCCTACCATCACTACCACCAGCAACACCAGCACCATCCGCCTGGATCGCCTGCTGTTGGACTGGCACCGCCCCTTCTACATCAGCCACCTGCACCTCCAGAGGTCACAGTTGAAGGGAAGCGTGTGTCCACGGGTTCAACCACTGGTGCAGCTGGAGGAGCTGGTAGTACTGCTGATCAGATGGCTCGTCTGCTCTCTAATCCCGACATTCATCAGCTCCTTGCTCTCACTAACATCCAGGTGCGTTATTTTCTTCTATCTCGTTAAAAAACAGAACGGTGTGTTTTTTAGACAGGTCATCAAGGATTAAAATAAGTAAGATTTTGCCAAGGTATTTAATAAAAAATAGTTTTTCTTATTCTCTTTTCAAAATTTTGGGATTGCTACTTTGACATTTATTCTTGCTTAGTGTTCACTTAATTTTATGTATCCCCAATATTAATATTGCACTCCAGATATAATAATATTATGAATTTTGTTCTTGAATGTAAAAATCGTGTTATTTTTAGACTTTTTTATTACCCATTATATAATTTTCTCAATTTATTATTTTGACTGTTATTTGAAGTTAATTTTAGTTAACTTCAAATATGTTTTAAATAATTTAATATTGTGTAAGTCTACAATTATTTTATTTACAGAGAAATGCTACATATACGTGTCTTACATAAATATTATTTTACAATAACATTGGAGTTTCAGTCATAATTGAAACCCGGGACGCACACTAAACGAGTAATACTATGTTTAAAACAGAGAAATATACTTATTTTGCTTTCTTGTGCAATGTAATAATATGTGCTTCAAGCATTTACCGATTATTTCATTAACCCATAGTTCCGGTTTGTTTATTGACGCAGTGGACCCCACTTTTATCTGTTGATGTTTGCTGTGGCTCAGTGGTCTAGGGGTACGAGTGGGGTGCGAGTGGTCCCGGGTTCAAATCCCGGCTGAGCCCGTGATTTATTTTATCTATTTTAATTTTTGCTACTTCCGATACGTATCTTTATGTTTAACTCTTAATAATATTTAATTAGTTTATTTGTCTTTTATTCCACTTTAAAATTAGTACTACTAAACAAAATTATAGCTTTTATAATATAGAATTTTTTTGGATGTGTTAAATGCACAAACTTCTATACGTGTCTGTAGTTTTACAATGTCAATGACATGATTTTAATTTATTAGATTGGTTTGTGTTCATTTTAAAACAAATAAAATAAGTATGCCATACCAATTTAGAAATTACAAATAGGTGGGTGGTATTATTAGTAATTTAACTAGAATTAACGAATAATGCCTATTATAATTGATATCAAAGGATTATTACGTATCTTACAGTTTACTTTGTCACGCCAGTAGGTATACATTCGAGATGGAAAGACGTTGTTTTAAACCATCTGGTCAATAGCAAATCCTCAATATTGTCACATGAAGAGTATTACATTTTGAAATGTATTACCAATCTATAAATTTTGCTTCTGGACATGATTCATTAGTTTTGAAATCAATAAGATCGATAATAACTTATTATTATTCGATCATCAGATATTATGATATCATATTATATTATATGTGATGTGGTGTATTTTATTAAAAGCCATTTCTTCTTATCCATTAATTTAAAACTAGAGTGAAATAATGTCCTATATTACACGACAGTTTAAATAGTTCATTTCTTTTTTTAGCAACTATCATCATTTTTGGCAATATCAATCGTTCATTTAAAATTCACACTACTAATTTGATTATTTCTCGATTTCTACGCCTTTTCCAATTCATAAATAAAAATCCCAAATTCATTAACCGCGGTAATGTCAAGACAAAAATGGATTACTCACTTCATTAGCGGCAACTCAGCTCAACAATAGAAATCTGCCAATACGCAAATTAATAATACAAAAACTCAGTTTAATATCGATATTTGCAATTCAACAATATAAAATTTACTAAGCAAAATAATATTGTAAAAGGATATAGCTAAATTGAGCTAAATACATATATATATAATATACAATACCTTACCTTTTCCAATTCATTTACAGGAAACCGAACTTACTCATCGCTTATTGGCTGAATATCGACAAACCCTCCGGCAACAGCAGTTTATTCACACAAACAGCGTCAGCACACCGAATCTCGCTGCTCGTGACATCTTCGAAGCAGCAGCCACTCTCGAACGCACACACAACCCTACCCGCATAGCTGCAGCTAATCAAAGAGCTACTCGTGCTGCTCCCGGCTCCCTATTGGCTGATCAGCCGCCGATGACAAACCACTCGGCTGCTGGCAGTACTGGTGGTGGATTTCAGTTTCAATCCAATGGTGCTAGTGGTTTCGTTGGCGGGGCAGGGGCTAGTGGTTCTTCCCTGCTTCGGGGAGATGGGACAGGTGGTCGAAGACGCAGAGCACGGGACCGAGCTAGTGGAGCCAGCTCCAGCGCAGACTCGAATGCCACCTTTCGGGTCAAGTGTGAGTCACTTCTTCTCCCGGGTGATGAGGCCGGCGATGGCGGAGGCGAATCGATGCAGGTCAGTATGACTGTTACTGATTTTTAATCGATTTTACTCCAAGATTGTCTAATAATCATAATGTCAGTTTTTGTACTAGGGATAAGAGTTTTGCATTTAATCTGTTATAGATTATCGTTTCAAGTTTTTATTATAAATTGACCGGTTTCATTTTAAATACTTGATTTTTTTAAATGTTTTTTCATTTTTATAGATGGAATATTTTCTTTTGGCATAAATAGTGAACCAAAGTGATTAGGAGTGAATTTTCATTATGTATAGAAATTCGCCTTTTGCCAACCTTTTCACAGTTGAGATATTTGTTAATAGGATTTGCAGATATCAATGTTAAGATGCATTCATATTATTTAGTCTCATTTAATCCAATATATCTGATAGTTTTAGTATCCTAATCATAATCTTTTATTGTATAAACTAGATAGAATACACACCTGTCAAAGTGTAATATTAATTCTAAACGGTGCGAAGGCTCTAAAAAGTTTGTAAGGTTGGGGGTATAGATTGTTTCCTCGTAATTACCGTATTTTTGAATCTTTATATCCAAGGAACTAATAGAACTATAAACACAAAGTTTGGCTCAAGTTAATCAGAATATCGATGTCAATTTTAATTTATTTCAGAATTCTTAATATTGTTTTTAATCTGTGGCTCAGACAAAATCATCTTATTTTTTGTTCATATTAAATGATAGACATAAAACACATTAAATTATGTTAAAACAAATTAAATATTTTCCTGTAGATCTAATCGAAATATTTATCTTAGAAATTTATTTCCCTTCTGGCAACACATTGGTAAGCTTATTGCATTCTGATTATGTGAGAGTAAGCTAGCGAGATTATACTTCAAGCTAACGCGCAGCATATTATACAGTGCTCGGTCTGGTTATTGTTTTACTCAGTTAATGATTGAGTTTCCTGCTTAATTAAGTGAAATTTCTCCCTGTTAGGATGAACATTCCTGCACAAGTCAGGCCTCTCTGGGCGGTCGACGCGGTGCCCTCCCAGTATCCCGGTCTGAACAGGGACCTCGCTGGGGCCTCTGTCCAGGTTCCCCTTCAGGTCCCGCTGACTTCCCCTTTTCTGGAGGAGGATCCTCTCAACACGCCTCTGCTAGTGTTGGCGACGATGAGGATGATGATGATGAGGGATCTTTGCACGAGTACGTTCTCCAGCAGCCAGAGGAAAGGGTGAGTCTTTGAGTACTTGCATGGTTTCTTTGGTTTATTCTAATTTTTCTAATTGTTTTATATACCACTTTAAAGTAGTATATGTTTTATTTTTATGTATCTTTAATACTTTTAAAATTCTTTATTGTGTAATAAATTTTGCTTTGAAGTAAAATTCAGGACCACTTTTATTAATGGATAATAGTATGAATTTATTACCTAATTGCTTTGTTTTTGTAATTTTATGATTTCGCATTATTTACATACTTATTATTATTATTATTTTTTATAAACGTCAATACTCTATTAGACTTTCAAAACTTACAGATCTAAATAATATTACAGACTTAAGGTTATTTTTTGTTAATATTAAACCATGAAAACATAATTTTTTTTGGCCTATTATTTACTTTGCAGCCTTCTCACTACACAGCTACCCACCTGTCAGTACTCCTGGCACGTCAGAAGCACCACTACCTACCCCATAACCCCCACCAACAACACCTCTCCAGTCCAGGGAATCGGTTCGTCAAAATCACCCCGCCTCCCTCCACTCCTGTCCCTACGCGCCTCCCCTCTCCTTCCACAAGACCAACCGGTGGTGGGGGAGGCAAGCGTCTCAGTCTCACTCACCAGACTGGTGGGCCAGTTTGTATGCCAACAGAAGAGGCGGCGAATAGCGGTATCGGGACGGGACAGAGAAGGGGTTTGACGTCACTGGAGAATACAAGTCTGTCCCTCCTTGAGCTATTGAAGCGGCCAAGACCTAGCACCTGTCCGGTATCCAGGGATGAGAAGGTGAAGAGTACTAACATTCTATTCATAATAGCAACTAATTCATCATCTGAATATCTGAGTGCTCATTTTTTTACAATTATATTTTAAATCTATTCTCAGGATGCTTTATTTAAATGCTTGGTTTCATCATTCTTGTATATACTCTAATTTATTATATTACACGATATTTTGGAATAAACAGCCATTTTGATATATTTAAGGAAATTTAGGTATGCTCAAATTTTAATATCTTAATGACTATGGAATTTTTGACTAAGTGTTTGACGTCATATTATGATATGAATTTGACGTACTTAAATAAAATCACGTTAAACCTTTCATGCTCAATTTTGATCAAAATCACTTGATGTTCCCTGATGTTGTGAATTACTATAACTATATCATTTTCTATAATAATACAGTGATATTCATATCTTGTTAAGTTCGTATACAATATAAAATTGATTTAATTTTAATTAATTTTACATAAGTAGCTTACAAAGATGTGCAAATATTTTGATTATTATGTTTATAAGACTATATTGAGATTGAGCTATTCAAGCATGTTCAGACAATAAGCGTTTTTAAAATATAACATTTATACCTAAAATCGCTATACTAATACATTTGCTTTTTCAGAGATTAGATTTTTTAAATCTATGTAGCTATGTATATTTACCAATCAACTAATAAAGACTATGTCTTATTTTCCCATCTCGCTGAATTTCATCATAATATCCCAAATTGGAACTCTCAGGGCATTTCTTTATTTCGTTAAAAATGTAATCAAATCAAACCGTCAACAAATCGACGTTGTCAAACCGTCGATTTTATTAGCATTTCTTATTTATCTTCAACGGATGTATTTATACACTTTCTTTCGTATTCTATACCATCGACTGTCCCAAATTCTGTTATCTTTTTGTTTTGCAATGTAACTGTTTCTGTTTAAAATCATGAGGGAAGTCGTGTATGCCTAAGCACCCTTAATTTTCCTCTGCCCCTCTTCACCTCACCTATCAGCGTATTGAGCTGGAGTTGGTCCTTTCAGAGCCGGGACTCCTGATGAGTCAGTTTCAGTCGCTACCCACTCGTTCGCCCACTGCGACATGTTATGTGGCCGCCAGCCCCGAGAACAGGGCGAGGAACCGATCTGAATTGGTCCTGCCATACGATCAGGCCAGGGTGAAACTGGAACCTACCACGGAGAATGCGTCTGGCTACATCAATGCTTCACATGTCAAAGTGCGTAATAATGGTCTTACCCGTTGAACATTATTTTGGACACATTTCTTTTGTAAAAATTGATATTTATTTGTCTATTGTTTTGGTATTTTGAAGATATTTATTTTTGTTTAATTTTGGTATAATGTTTATATTACTTATATTTCAGAATTATTAATTTTATAATGATGATGTTCATTAAGTATATTTTAAAATTATTAATAAAACATTTTAATCTCATGAATTTGTATATATAATCTGAAAAGTTCAGTGGATCACATCATGAAATATTAATATAATATAAAAAATTATGGATTTATCAGGCTCATCGTTAAAGCATGAACTTACAACTGATAACATTTGACAATATGAAATTGATAGATTTATTTCTGTAATCGATTTTTTTATATAATATGTGTATTTTTGCTTCAAAAACACGCTTTATCCGGGCATTAAAAACCTAGAAAAAGGAAGATGTCATTAAAATTTCTCACTAAACAAAGCTTTTAACTATATTTGATAAAAGTGGAACATTTGTATCAGTATTTTTCGCTTTATTGACTAGTTCTTACATGTAAATTTATAGCTAAATATTTCTCACGGGTTAAGCATTTTTAACAAATGAAGCTATTCCTTTATCTGCTTTCACTTTTGTTTTATAAATACTACTTTCTATACTATTGTAAATAAATTCTTCAAATTGTGCATCTGGGTATTTTATTTATTTTATTCCATTAGCATAATGTTGTTTAGTGAAAATATCTTTATCCTTTTTTATCTTTTTAAGATGCAATGAACTATATTGTTTTATTTGGTTACTCAAAAACAAAAATAGTTTAGAAACATTTTCATTCTATGGGTTAGTTTCTATGACTTGTGCGCTTGCACTAGACTATGAACATAGGAATTAAAACTACTGACATATCCCTAAAATGTAATTTTTGTATTGAAAACTTTTATTTCGTGTATCTTGTAATACTGTATCTACTAAAAACTGATGCCTTAAAATACCTATGACTACTCACTGCAAACCCTTCAAGTATGAGAGTTATCATTGACATCCCTACTTCAGGTTGACCTTGAACGGGGCGGACACCGGCTCCAACTGTGGCTGATCACGACCCAGATCCCGCTTCCGACAACTGTGGCAGACTTCTGGGCGATGGTCTGGCAGTGTCAGGTGGGTGTGATGGCCCTTCTAGCGGGGGAGAGATCCGCCATGCCGCTCTATATCCCAACTGAGGAGATCCCCGTTCTGCACCTCAGAGATGTGAGTTAGCCCTCCCCAAATTCGCCCTTTCTGATTTCTTCCGTATGTAAGCTGCGATTCGATTCGATTGTGTTTTTTTACATTATTGTTTAATACGTGTAAACTAATCAAGAAATACACAGCTATTGATAATTAGCGCAATAGCAAGACGGAACAATTAATATGCTTATATTATTCTGATACTGTGAACTTTTAACATAAACAGTGATTTTTGTGTTGATGTGAACTCAGTGAATTGCAAATGATTCAAATTTATAAGAAAAGTATTTATTTATGTTGAATATTAAAGCTCAACTCATTAAAATCACGCCTTAGCTTATCCGTGTTCCATTTTAATGTTTAATGTAATGTAACCAATTTTGTTGTATGAATAAGATATAGGGAGCCCAAATAATGTTACGTATATGGCGCATATCGTGTCTTGAAAGGTGTTTGGGAATTATGTAAATGTGCTTGTATATACTTCAATTTTTGGGCGACATTTTCTGGATTTTTTGCGTACATGTAACTATTAACATTATTTTAAAAATAATCTTTTAACTTTATAATTTTATTACTTTTATTGGTTGGCAGTAGTGTAAATAGTTTACTAGTTTACTCTTACTTATATTATCGCTAAGACACATTTTATATGTTACTATTTTAGCCTGAATAGTTTTTGCAATAACCTTATGATTTATAATCAACTACTTCTTCTATAACAGATGACAGTCCGGTTCCAGTGGAAGAAGCCATGTGGCCGGTATATTCAGACATGCGTAGAAATTGAACACAAAACACGTGGCCGCTGTCGCCCTGTTTACCACTTTCGCTACACCGATTGGACCGAGAATCAAGTTCCGACCAGTGTCGCTGACTTCACAGGTAACTAACACGGCTTTTATTCCCAAATTCATTGACTAAATAGAAGTAATCAGGATTAAGTTGCGTATTAAAGATTACAGACCATATGTCGATGCTGTTTAGGAACTATTTTATATATACATGTTACAGATTGAGAAATGTTTCAAATTTTAAATATACGTTTTAACACTGTATTAACTATTGACACTGTTTTAACTATTTCTAAAACTAATAATTGGCTTTTATTATTTGATTCGCATTAATTTTAAAATATAAAAAGTATTGAAACTAATAATAAAAACTTCAATAAATTGGGCCCAATCTAGTTCTCGATGTATCCTTTACTACATCATAATTATGGTCAGAAAGGGTTAAATGCAAAAGTAAAATACTCACATTCAGAGAGATGAGTATCGATGAAATAGACGCATGATTATGATGTAAAAGCTCGGTTCCATTTTATTGACTAAATCTATTAAAATAAAAAATGTCAGCTGTTTTTTATTATTTATTTGCATACAGTTATAATACTGTTACTATCTATTCATAAAAAGTATTGCTTTGTTGTTACTATTAATATTAATACGTATATTGCAAGGGATTGTTTTGATTGAGAAAATAACTTGTCGTTTGGATATTTTTATACATTTATAATACTTCTAAATATCAATATATCTATTTGCACGTAAATACATACATATACTCTAAAACCAATAGAAACAAGTTTTAAATTTTTGGAAAAAATCTGAATTATTTCCTATTTATAACAGCTGCAGAATATTCTATGTATACTTATAATTTTACACGATTTTAGGCCGTACTTTAATCTAAAATGCTGCTAAATTGAATGGGACATTTTCTATAGTATTATAACCTTTTCAATATATGTAGCGTATACTATTATTAGTGATTTATAATATGATGCAATTGATTACAACGAAATTTTACGATTTTTTAATATCTCTATTTACCGTCTGCTTTTCTTGTAGAGTACCTGGACGACCTGACAGCCCTGAACCGGCACCTGACGAGTCAGGAACACGCCCCCGGCTCTCCTTCAGGCAGTTTTAATCATCCACCAACTTCCCATCATCACCATTATCAACATCAGGGCTCAGGGGAGGCGGGACGGCCTCTTCTCCTACACTGTGACACTGGGGCTGGGGGATCCGGCCTCTCAGCCCTCTATCTCGTCATGCGGGCTGTGTTGGAACACAATCTGGCACATAGCAACCTGCGTGTGAGTGATGTTCTCACCTCCCTCAGGACGAGTTCCTGTCAGGGCCTTGTCCAAAACCTCGATCAGTACGTGTTTGTACACGCTGCTCTTCTCCATTATCTCAGAAGGACTAGACTGATTTGAACCTAGTTTTCAAAATTTTCTCTTGACCCTAACAAATTTTTCTATTTAATTTAAAATTATAACATTTAATAATATACTACTCATAAATTTTATAATTAGTATCGCTATAACATATTATACATTATTTGTAAACATTAAATAAATAATTTTGTAACATTTTCCAAAACCGCTAATTGTCAATTATTCTGTTATTAGTATTTTTACATCATTTCTCCTTCTTACTTCGGATATAATTTTCTTTGAATGTTTAATATTTAGTAATCATGACCTTCATGTTATTCATAAATTTGAAAGAACTATAACTCCAGTCAAATGATATTTATTGACAATGCTTTTTATTACAATGCATTTAATTTTTTGATGTGTATAGGAAGCATTAATATAAAACAATTTGTCTTGTAAATTTATCATTGTAACATATTTTTGTCATTTTAGCTATCACTTTTAGTATATCAATAATTTTCAACATAATATCATGGTGCGAAGTTTATAGTTTTCATATTACATTACTCAACATTGTGAGATTATCATGTATAATAATATATCGCCATATTTACTTATTTTTGTATTTATGAATTTTATATGTTATAATTGGTTCATTCACTTTACATGTTATATTTATCCAGATTTTGAGCTATATATTATATTGTGTGTATATATTACTGACTAAATCATATTCACATATTGACAGAGTATATTGATTTAATTACATTTTTACTCTTAATTTATTACAAATATTTTTACTGATTACAATCTTTATCACGCCTATCTTGTACGTTCTTTCTACCTGATTATTTGTCAGTTTGATTTTAAGTGAAACTATTGATTTTTGTGTTTAAGTATTTGGATGGAGCTTTTAAAGTACATTATATTGATCTTAAGTTATATTGGCATTTGACAAGACAATAATTGAACTTGCTTTAGTTTATATCTTTTTCCAAATGAATGCTACCAAAAGTCTCATAATAGTTTCACATGATAATCAAACCTTAGCTAGTTCTTAGCCAAATTCATCTACCATGAGGCATCTCATAGCATGTCTTACAATGCCTTTTTATGAAACTTGTTAGCTGTACGTTCAATATTATAGTCAAGAATTCATACTACATATATTTGCTATTACCATATGTCCATCTCATCGGACCAGTTTTTTTGCTGTCAAGTATATTTGAGGTATCAATGTTATTGTATCTCAACTCTGGTGCTATGTTTTGAGAGTTTAATTTAGATTACTTAACTCTTTAGGCATGACTCTTTTTTCAAGCTGCAATTATATGCTTTAATATTTGTAACTGATTTATTTTTAATATAATGATAATATATGCAGTTTGTTTTAATTGAATCATTTCTCATAATGTTTTCTTCATATTTTTATATAAATCGCTTGGCTCCCTGGTTTAATTTTTGTGCATAATACTGTCATAATCTCAATTAGAATTTTATTGTAGATTTAGAAATTTTCTTTCTGACTATTCTACACTTAGCTGTTAAAATAGAATATCAATAAATGTTTTTTAGTGGTAAATTTCATTGTTAAGCTGAAACGGGCATTTTCAAAATAAAGTTTCTCTAAACAACTCATAATCAAAACAAAAGATTGAAATTATAATATTCTATAATCTTGTTGAGTTTTAAGTGTCGTGATAGCCTGCTTGTTATATTTTCTTAAAAGGAGTCTAGTAATTTTCAAAAATTTTAATGAACGGAAGAAGCATCATTTTGTGTTTAGCTCTCTTAAATGCTTAATTTATTTGGATACACTTATGTAACTATGAAAATATATTACTGAATTTATTTTCGCATCCCTGAATTACAAAATAGTTTTTACTATCTTTCGAAGTAATAGTCAAATAACAGAAAAAACATGGCTAGAAATGCTCTACATTATTGTAGAAAAATATTTTTCTTAAAACAAAAATTAACGTCCATTTTTAAAATGATGCATTCTGTATAGTTTTATTTAATAACGACATATTATTATTCTGTATGTCAGGATCTATAATTACTACCTTTGGTGGTCTTATATATTATTTACATTTCTGTGGCTATTTCTTTTCTTTAATGTTTCGATGTATTTTTACTATAAAATGGTATAATACTATTTACCTGTTGAAGACCGCATTGGCGTTCATATTCTATTTATACTGATTTAATGCCCCTAAAGCAGTAAAATATCCGTCTAGCAAGTTTTGGAATGACTTGGTATATACACGATATAGAATATGTCATATCCACATAGAAATCTACATAGGTACATATAATACCTACATATAAATCTACTTATTAATTATATAAAAACGCAAATAAGAATTTTTCAAATGTTTTCTATGAATATTGTATAAACTTTATTTGGTTATTTATATCCATTTTTACCGTTAAATCAAGTATTTATGTCTAAATGACGTCAAATAAAAGAATACCATTTCTTTCTCATACTATTACTATTTTATTACAAATTAAAATTGCCTTATTGAATTAAAATTACATACATAATATGTATACCTTCAGCATGACCAGTGCGATAATTGGTGATTAATAAATGCAATTACACTGCATCTGTCCAGCCAGGCCATTGTCTACAAGACTGATGGCATTATATAAACATCGCTTCATTAATTAACATACTGTAGAAACAAGCCTGATTTTTCGTTTGTAACTACACACAAAATACGTTTATCTATGACTTGATTCATCAATTTATACAGGAGCTTCTGATTTTTTCTTGTATCGGATAGATCTTGTATTCCTGTAATTAACATTGCGTTACAGCTGATATTCATAAGTTTGCGATCATTATACTCAGCCATTAATTCACAGATCTACCTTTCGTCTTATTTGCATCACACAGTTCTAGCGTATTACACACCGCGCCTTTAATGCGCCCTCCTGTAACAAGAAAGCATTCAGAATGAAGCTGATGTTGGATGGATGAGCAATGTCTACTTATAGAGGGTAGAGGGTTAGCCGTAACTAAGCGAGTATAATAATATACACTCTTATGAAAAACTTCTAAACAACTTACCTATAATTATTGATTTTAGAAAGTAGTTGTGTCAGTGTAAGTGGTTCAACCAGCCCATATTTCACGAGGACGGTATATCTCTGGATTGTTATTAATATTTTATCAGGTAGACTCAAATCCCATAAACAGTACACATATATGCACAAAAATATTATAGGTCACGTAGGTTGATTATACGTACATTTTTAGTTTTTGTATACATATATTTTCGCGTGAACAATTTTATCCCAAAAAATTGTGGATGCGATGAAGGAAAGTCTACCAGATATCAACGATAGTCGGGCTGGTGAAACTATCCCAGAAGGAAAACTTCGATTTGAGGACGAACTCATTGATAAATGCTCCGATAATGCCACCAAGGTAAGCTTTCTGAGATTTATATTTTCAAGACTTATTAGCGCAATACCGCAAATATAAAATTAAACTAATATTTATTTATGTTAAGTACACACTTGTTATTCATCTTATTTACATTATACTCAATGTATTACCCCTTTTTATTCGGATTCCAGAAAATATGTAATGTTTTTGTGCTCAAAGTCGTTTTTTTATATATGTTAAAATATTATTTGTTTGATTATGCCAATTTCTTTTATTTCGGTAAACTTTGTTTGTTATAAGTTTATATATATAAATTGTTCATCGTGTATTATTTAATGCAACGTTAATTCTTAAATTGAAACATAATTATTCATTTATATTTATAAAAGATAAATTGCTAAATTTAATTTTTTTATCTTCAAATTTGAAGTATATATAGGTATAGAGCACATACTTGAAACTATAATGAAGTAATAGATATATAATGCAAGCGAATTTTAAATAATAGGAGTTCGTGGTGTGGGCCAGCATGCAACGCAACAATGTAATAACCGAGCCGATAGGTCAGACTGAATATCAATAGTTGAGTATATATAAGAATCTTGGGGGATTATCAACTTACTTAATTATTGTATTTGTTAGTAAGTATTACTTTATATCGAGTATTTCTGTTTCTGTTGGATAACATTGCAGTGTTTATAGTCTGAAGTTTTCTAACAAAAGATATTAAATTAATGAAATTTATCAGAAAGTTTTTGCGTATACAAAATAACATCTAAGCGGGGAATAACATATACAAATTATAATACCAAATTATATGGTAATTATATAACATTGTATAAGCTCACAATGTTTTCCTTTCCCTTTATATTAAATATAATTGAGACATACTTATAATAACCATTATTCTTGTACGTAATATATTAAATCACTCAAACATTTAAAATATTTCCACCTTGTTTTTCAAAGATGTGCAAATTTGATATTTACTTTAAATTTAATTTTAAAGTATAAATTATACTTTTATTAACCAATACTCCAGACTTTTTTAAATCTTGATTTATACACTGGTTAATTATAGCACTGCGGCTCATACCGATAGTGAATTGCTTCCAAGCCACTTGTCAGTTGAATTGTCACTTGAGAGATATCTAAATATGTCGATAATTTAATTGATTTCTGATCATCTATAGCCTTGCATTATAACTGTCTATAATATATTCTCTATATCTAGGTATATTGTTATAATTACTTATTTTGCTTATAAAAGCATGTTGACAAAATATTATATAAAATTGTGGTTATTATGACTTGGAACCTAACTTCACTATTTGTATGTTATTATTAATTCATGCTTTTATTTTATAATGTTTTAAACTCACATAAATATTGTAGTTTACGATTATAAATGTCTGTTATCACTTTATATAATACCATTTCCCACCTCTCACCCTCTCATGTTTAGGTAAATATATCGATGCAAGTCATTAACTACGTCAACGGCAAGAAGCGAAAACAAACAGGTGACCATTTATGAAATCCTATTTGTTTAAATAATCAAGTTGATTTCATGATAAATAAACTATAAAATGCAGAAAAATTTAGTATAATTAAGAAATGTATAAATATAAAGTTGTGGCTTCATATTAAGTTATTGTAAACTACTATCTAGCAAACTAACAGCATAATATTTAGAGGAATGGACATGTAGTCCACCTTCCATTCAAAAGTGTCTAACACAAAATACAACTACAGGGTGTCTACTGACCCTGGAAAACTCCTGGAATGCAAGAAGTACTCCTGGATATCCTGGAAATCTCCTGGAATTAGAAAAAAATTAATACATAATTTTTATATTATTTATTCACGTTTTTATTATATAACTATATTATATAATTCATATTATATTTGAATTAAAAAAAGTAAATCCTAAATTGTTATACAGGGTACTGTCCGAAAAGTTGCTGTGCAGTGATCAATATTAAATATTCTAAAAAGAGAAAGATAAGGCTATGCAGTGATCAATATTAAATGAGCAGAATATTATGACCAGTTAGTCAGTTAATGGCGAAACATTGCTTAATACTTAGTTTGTATAGTATAGTTTGTAAATAAAACTTGTAAATAAAAGTTTATAAAACATTTTTACTGCACAGCAACATTTTGGATACCCTGTATATATTTAACTACATATTTAATATTTGCTAAGCACAACCATTATTGTTACAGAGAGATAGGTGTCTTTGGAATGCTGAGTTGTCATTAGGTAGGATTGCTATGTGAAGTGTTCAATGTCCCCATTACATCAGAGCTAATACAGTCAGTCAAATCAGCTTTCAACTGACGATGTTGTGATTGCATTGAGTGCAAAGCAAGAACACGATGCTGCTGATGCTGAAATACAGAATCAAAAGAGGTAGCTGAATATGCAATTGAAAGAGAGATGACTGCAGAACTCAATAGCCACCAAGCCGAAGCCATTAAGTGACTTAAATACAGTTGAATAATATAATCAATATTAATCAGTAATAGAGAACAGACAAGACGCGTATGTTATTCGAGGTTATCATCCAAGTGAGCATAGCTTACGAGGATGTAGCCGAGAATCTAGCGTCAAGTCAAATTATCAAATATTATTTAAGCGGATGAAAACAATTATTATCAGTCAGTATTTACGAAATATTAGATTCGTACTGCACTTTAGGAAGTTTGTAGCTAACATAAAATCTATTAGCAGATTACGCAATTAGTTAAATTAGTATTATTATTATTTAAAGATTGCACAACAAAAAATTCAATGAGTTGTACAACTCATTATATTATAGATGAATAAATTACCGAGTGATATAGTTGATATGCTTAGCCAGTTGTATGAGGAGAACAATGCGGACGACAACGAGGGAACAGAGTTTAGATTCTCAGATGAGAACAAAGAAACGATCAAGACACTAACCGCAAAAAATATTGCTCAAAATACTGCAAGAAAGATAACCTACGTTTTGAATTTGTAGAGAAGTTGGGTGATTGAAAAGAATCAAAAACTAAAACCGTATTTGAAAACAGTTCCAGGAAAGGGAATTGAAGCTTTTAGTGTAGCATAACTGAATGAGTGGATTCCACATTTCAACTGCTTAATTAAAATGTGACTGTATTCCAATTATTTCTGGACGTTTACACTTTTATTAAAAATGGTTTTTCATAAAATCAAATTTGATATTTCAGCTTGTCCCAATAGAAAACCATATTTAGTTTTTCAAAAAAAAAATAGAACCGAAATTTATGGTTTTCCAGGAAACCATTATTGATTATTAGGAAATCCAAATATAAAAATCAATTACCGACTTCTGCTATACTGTAAAAACCAAATTAGATTATCTGAAAAACCAAAAATGAAAATTCAGAAAATGATGCATGATATTACATACAATTATATTAATTATCTAGAAAACCAAATATGATATTACAGAAATTTATATTAATTATTTAGAAAACCAAATATTATATTACAGATACCGATTTTGTCGGAGTACTAAAAATCAATGTTAGTTTAAACCAAATTAAAAACATTAAGAATTAAAATTGTATTAAATGAGACAAGAACATTTATTTTAGAATACAATGAGTATGCATTAAACAAATTAAATCAAATACAAAAAATAAACACCATACATAGTAATTTTAACAATAAATTTAAAACCTATACAAAAATGAATAGTATAAACTAACATATATTTCCATTCTATCAATTAAATGTATAACTAATGTATGTAAAAAACGCAAGATATACCAGTACATAGCTTCATAATCATAACAAAACAGTATTCTAAACGTTAGATATGTTAGTACGTTAGCTACATAGTTCACTGAACTTATTAAGCGTCGTAGTGGGCTTAAAAACAGGCTTAGTTTAATATGCAAACTATTGAGATAATTCCGGACCGTGAAAATCGGGCACAATGAGTGGCGTCTACTGTATTAAAAATAGGTGTTGTTTTAAATAATAATTTCACAAACATAAAGTTTATATACAGAAAATTTTGAAATCGGCCTAAAGCAGTGTAAATAATGTTCATTAATACTCTACAACTTGAAAAAGTTATCAATTTTTTTAATGTCACTTGGCAAAGTTATTTGTAGAGCAAAGTGCTCTAGGAGCAAAAGGAATTTGTTAAGTTTTGGTGGATAGGCAATGCCGAAGATATAATAAGCCGATAGTAGGCATGACATGCCCCAAATCACATGAGGAATGTCTGTTAATAACTCGACTCCATCAACGTAGAGACAGATTCGTGGATTTTCAATCCGTAAGCGTTGGTGTTGGATAGATGGTTTCCTTAAAGGGGAAGTAGAAAAAAGCCATGTGAAATTATTAGAATAAAATAAAAACATTTCAATAAAATAAAACTTTAAAAACAGATGTAACCCTATATAATCTGGACTGTATCAGATTTATACACTTTATAGTTGTAGATAATTTACTTGAAGTCAAATAATAAAGGTGATAATAAAGCTACTCAATAGTAATATTATCTTATATATAAGATATAGCTGGCTTCCGAAGCTCAGTGCACAAGGTTACTGTTAATACATTAAATACTCACTATATCTGGAGTACACAACAACTCAGGTTTATCATTGAAGATAGTTGGAAGGATTAGACACCTGATATTCTTAATTGTCTCTGAAATTAAAATATAATATTATGTAGTTCTAATCTAAATAAAAGAATTAATCTGATGAAATAGAAACAATACACAAATATACATAATAATAAATTAATCTCTATTGAAACACATGGTGATACGTGTAGGGAAAAAATATGGTTGTCATATAGACATGGTTATATCACCAAAGGGTCATTAATATTCATAGGATTTTGAATAATCAAACAATGCACCTACTAATTTCTAATAATGCCTCAAATATTTATTCGGTTATACAAATTTTTAATCAGAGCATTGTAAAACAGCCTATAAAATATAGAATCTATTTTCAAATTAAAATTTCTTAACATGTCAAAGCTACAACAGTTTATCATGAATATAAAATGATATTACCTTCACTCATGTCTTCAAGTCCTTCTGCGATAGCTGAAAACCTTGTCTTGACAGGCTTCCGGAGTATGATCAAAGCTTCCATTCTCTCGCACAAACGGGTCATCAACTCGAAGGCGCCTCGGTCTACATATTTCTGAGAGTCTTCGAGTCTTACATGTTTCTTTAATATTGTCTATCACCACGGTTAATTGCTGTACCAGGAATTGCTCATCTGGCCTCAACTTTTTACGCTCATTGTCCATATTGGCTATTATCTCTATAGCCACGTCTCTATCTGGATGTTCCTAAAATCAAGAAATAGCAGAACATCAATTAGCTAAAAGTTGACACAGAAGTTGGAAGTTCACCTTCATAATACATATTGATAGGACAAATTTTCAGTCATTGAGACGTATCAATAATAAACTAGGTAAAACAAGTAAAGTTATCAGATTTTATCTTGTTTATTGTTAATACCAAAATTCTAACTTCAATTTTAACTGACTATAGTAAGTGTTCGCTACGTGATTATTTACTATAATAAGACAGGAAAAGTGTTAGGTTTGTGAACTAATCACCATGTATTTGTATATACCGTCAATTATAGTATGGAAATTTATTTTTTATATTTAATTTTTATTTACTTTATAGAAAAAACATTTCTGCATATTTCTACAGTTAGTTGTTGTAGTAAATGTGATTAAAATGTTATTTTCAATTATAATCTTTTTTCTATTTATTAAAGCTTAATACTTTTTTAAAGATTAATTTAATGTTAAGTGATATATTATTTACTATTTAAGTAGATTAAACATTGCAGTCCCCTGCTCAACAGTAAACAATACACAAATACATTTAAAATGTAAAATGTAAAATATATATTTATTTATCATTGCATTTAATTGTTAATTCATTTTTATACAGATCGTATTTTAATACAATTAACTCAGTTTTATTGCAGTTTATTGTTTACTGTTTAAAATGTATTAATAGTAAAATTTCTTTTTGAAAAGCTTACTTTTCTTTTTATGTTGTTTATAATTTAGGATGATAAATTTGGAATTATCCTCCGTTAATTTTGGTTAATCAACCGCTTGAAACAAAACAAAAAATGATAATTCATATTATAGCGTATATTATATTATATTGAATCATTAATTCACACATATAATACTTCATATACACCTGTGGGTGTACATACCGACATATGTTTAACTGTGCACTTATTGAATTCATAAAACGTTATTTTGTATGATCATGCTTAATTATGATTTATTTGATTAAATTGTATACCACAATTAAACATTTTCCATATTTGTTTCAAAATAAATAGGTGGATATTTAAAAAGTTATTGAATAATTTTATGTTGAAAGCTAATGTGTGAAAATATATTTTTAAATCTCCTGAAATATCACTTGGATTTCTCCTTGATATCATGAAAGTCTCCTGAAATTTAAAATTCATAATCCTGTAGACATCTTAAATTAATGAATAATAAGCTGCAAATAATTGAAACATGAAGACATGATCTGGTCAAACAGTAACATTGAGAGAAACTATAATCCAGACTGATAATTAATCGGATCATTTGTATTCGGATTTTGAGGACCAAGAAATTTCAAGAAATATCCATAAACTTTACAATGCATGTATATAAATGATGTGTAAGTTTCTATGCATTATTATATACCCCAGTTCCGTCATCTACAAGACAAACATATTTTACGCATTGAACAATATACAATACAATACAATACAATACAATGCATTGTGTAGCAGTATCTTACATATTTTGCTATATTTTTTTAGTTAAACTGTTGTTTGCTTCATTACAGTATTTACACATTCAAATGAATATGTGAAGTAATAGCATATTTTATGTAATACATTCATAATACTATTTAAAAACGAAAAAATTGTTTTCTTTATTTTGTGAAAAAATATTCAACTTAAAAAATGCTTAGGCAAAAAATAAACCGTAGGTTTGAATTGATGTTACTATTGAACTAAATAGAATTATTTTTAATTTTAATACCAATCCATACAAGTAAAGAGGGGGGGGGGGGTATTGCGCTGGGTAAAGTTGTGAAATTTCTATGAAAGCATTAAATTACATCAAAGATTGATACATTACTCCCTCGTATAAGAATTCTTTTTATGTCAAATTTCAGATTCAGACCCCTGGAATTTCAGCAACTTTGCACTTCGTCAAATGCAAGCTGTAAGTAAATGATTCAGAAACCTTTTATAAATATAACAAATATGCACAAAACAAAGATTGTATTCTATTTTAGTAAAAAGGTTTTTTAAATATATATATATAATTGAAACAGTATATATTATTATGTTAAATTAAAGTATACCTTAAATTTTAAATATTACAAGCTTGTAAAATCTAATATGACATCAAAAGAGACTGAACAATTTTAGAATTAAACAAGCCTTTTAGCTTCCATTTTCTAAAGATGATTTTATCAAAACTACCACAATAATATTTTGCACCAAATTAATTGATTTAAAATTTTGATCACCTTTTAAAACATGTTCTTTATTTAATTGACATTTTCTAAATTGAACAAGGAACATTTCAACTTATTTGTAATAACCGACAAATAAAAAAAAATTATTACTTCTTTGTGTTAATGGTGGTGCATAATTAAATTTTTACATATGACGTCCTCAATGTCATATTTGCATAATAATCTGTGTATACGCGATATTATAGGTGAAATTATAAGTGATACTACAAGTAGTATTAAAAGTGATATCACAAAGGATGTTACAAGTGATATTACACGTGATATTACAGGTGATATTGAAGTGATGTTACACGCGATATTACAAGTGATACTACAAGGGATGTTACAAGTACTATTACAAGTTATATTACAAATGATATCACATATAATATTATAAGGGATACTATGAATGATGTTACAAGTTATATTACAAATGATATCACATGTGATATTACAAGTGATATACTCTAAGGAATATTACAATTGATATTTCAAGTGATATTAAAAATTATAATAAAAGTTATATTACAAGTGATAATATAAGTGATGTTAACAAGTTATATTACAAGTGATATTACAAGTGATACGAGTAAATTTGTGGCTATATTTTAACTCATAGTTGATGCAGCATAATGCTTTTAATTGTAGAATGTAAATATTTATGAATTAGTTTACTATATTCTGCCTTGTTCAAAGTATAATGCTTCAAATATAGAAAATATATCATTAATTACATATCATTGTATGATTTTAGAATATTTACTTTGCTAAAGTGTGTTCTTCGCAATTGATATGTTATTTATTGATAAGCTTCGTACTTTAATTTAGGTAAAGGGAAATGCTTAAGTTGCTTTATATATATATATATGTACATATATATATTATTTAAGCGTTAATCTTTGTGCAGTATGCCATACTCTATTACTATGCTTGTGGTCATACCCGTATATTTTCAATAAAATTAGTAATTTACAGTATAAGGCAAATGTCAGAGTCCAGGGATATGATACTCGCTCAGGTCCTCAAATCCTGATGAGCCCGCATGTTTTTTTAAATTTAAAATTAGTCTTACAATTTTTTTAGAGCAAATTTCAATTTGAAAGGAAGCTGTTTAAGTTACAAATAAAATTAGCTTTCTAATATATATATACCTTTAGATTGAATTATACATTTGTATCAACGAAAATACATAATGCAGTACCTACCTCCTGCCACTCCCTTTATTCAATCTCCTCTTCCCTTATTGGTTAATCAATCGGTGGACCAGGCCTCCCGGCGTGGCCCCCGCCTACGCTACCTACCTGGTACCTACGTATCCGGAGTGAATGCCCGACCAGTCACTGCTCAGGCCAACATGCCCTTCAGAGAACGTCAACTCTCAGCGTTTCCCACATCGTCACGAGCTATTTCTGCAGGTGAGTGCCGCAGCTGAATACTGCATTCATTTAGAAATATGGTGGCATATCAATATAGAGATAGAATGATAATTTTTTATTTACTATATTATGATTGTGATCGATTTCAATACTCTCGACAAGTTAAGCATATTAACAAAATTTTGATATTTTAATTTATTATTTAAAAAGTAATCAATAATTAAAGAAAATCTCAGGTTGTGCTTCTTGAGTAGCATATAAGTTAAGTATTAAAAATCGTTGAAATATGAATTTTTAAGAAAATAGTAATTTATTCATTAGAGCTCCTTTTTTTGTAGTTTGCAGTAAAAGACGTTCCTTTAGTCTCTACATACAAATCATTATTCGAGTTATGACAAAATTAAGAAATTAAAATATATAAATTAATAAAAATATTTCTTCAAACAATGTTTTAAACTAATAACAGATTAAATTTAAGTTTAAAACAATCATAGTAATATTATAGCTGTTTTACTACACTATGGCGCCAATGCAATTATATATATATAATAGATTTTTTACCACAATCCGCCTTCAAATGAGTATGCCATTTTAGGCATGCATTTTAAACAGATAACCTAAATATGTATACTACATGAAACAAATATCTAATGTCACACCGTCCAACGATATCATTAAATTTGAAGCTACTTTTGTAAAGTTCAAACCTACGTTATTATACTCATCGAATATATGTATGAATATAGTTTACTAACCTTAACGATTCTGATGTCTATGGTCACACCATTATAGGAAACAATTTGTGTAATCAATTAAATTTGATAATATTGACTGCTTTTTATATATAGATTTAAAATAGTATTTTGTTTGACTTTCGCATGGTACACAATAATTTTGCCGTAAAAAATTTCCATCAAATGTTTGAAAGTATTGAAAAAATAGAATTATGTTTTTAAGTTATAGTTAACAATCCATCAGTTGAAAGTTTCTTTTGATGTGTGAAAAATGCATGTCAATTCATTAACTATACGTCTTAATAAGATCTTAATTAAGAAATACCTCAATAACTCCTTGATGCGACACAAGAATATAATTGCAATTGTTATTCCAAAGTTTCAAGATGTTGATCGCTTAGTTATCGAGATATAGCCATTTGAAATATATACTCTCTATTATACGGAAAGCTTTCGTTCATTTGTATGTTGTTGGAACTTATGGGACATACTGTATATACTACCACCTCCACCCAGAAGTTAGCAGAATGAAACCCCTTCTCTTTTCTCTCTCTCAGGAGGGAATGTATCCTCGGGCCGACCACGCAGTCGTCTCCTTGGGAAGCGACCCAGCCTCAGCTCACCTAGCCTGCCCCCCTCCAGCCTCCCTACTACTGCTCCAGTTCAAACTAGCAGACGACGGACATCGGAAGATGGAGGCAGTGTCACTAGCGAGGGGACTCAACTAGCCAGAAGCGATACATCCTTATTGGCCGAAGCGCTGGTGGGCCAAGCATTGCCCTCCGCGGCTCTTGAGGTCGAGCTGCATCGATTGGCGACTGAACTTACTCGACATGTCCTTGAGAATGTTGTGATGGGCCTCAGTGCTGAGAGAGTCGCAAGGGAGACCCAATCGAGCCTGTCGGACCAAATGTCCGTCTCCTTGGTTGAGCCCGTTGAGGAGTGATTGGTGTAGAAGGCCTTTATGTACCGCAGATCGGTTTTCCAGTTAATGCACGCTGCTTGTTTATTTCGTGGCTTGTATCTAAAAGCTGTAACCTTGAATCGTTTCAAAATGATACAAAAACTCCTCACTTTAACATAAGCTTTTATTAATCGTTATCTACGTACTTCTAAAAATGTTGTTTCACATTAAAAGTTTACAAAACTCGTTTGCACTAAGAAGATTATTAAAGTTTAAATTTGAAAGGTTTGTATATAGTTTAAACTTTAAATAAAAGCCAACCATATATACAGTGTTCAAATATTACAATTAAAATGAAACGATCAAAATCAATTAATGAATTTCAAATGTTTTTTTTATATTTTGGATTTTTCGATTTCATTTCTACAAGCTTAGTAATTTACTATTCATTAAAAAATGATAGAAATATTTTTAAACACATATCCTACTTCATTGTAGTTTACAACATTAAAATGACTATATTATGAAATATTTTGATGTATTATTTATCAAGGATTTTTAATCATTTGCTAGGCTAAATTCACAGATATAATTTCTTAGAGTTATATAAATGATATAAAACGTTTTTGTTCTTATATTAAATTTAATGTCATAATTTTTCCCGTGTTTCTTTTTGCAATATACGTTTGATCTATATAAAAGAAAATGATTGCATTATATGAGTATTATTTACTGCATCTAACAATAAATGTCCATACCAAACAATATACGTATATTGAAATGGATATGGAAGTAGAAATATTGACAAATATTCAATTTGTTTAGAAAAATAGAAAACTTATAAATAATTATAAAGATAATTAAGGATTGTCTATTCCATATTTCTTATCAATGCTGGGAGAATAGTAGCATATACTTACTGTATATATGTCTGTATCTAATATTTTATTTAATTGTCTGCAAATAAGAAACATGTCTACTATTTTTAATTCCTACCCTTCGGATGTGTTATTTTTGCAAACCCTAAATTACGAGCTTAAAGTAAGAATTTATTTACCTATTATTAATTAAATAAACCGAATTGATTTACTAATAATTATTAAATATTAAATTTTTTACTAGTTTCAGATGACAGAATTATAATGCATTAATTACATATTTTGTCGTGCAGGATTCCCAATCTTCTGTCATAACATGTTATTTAATAATGATGTCATTATTTACTTGTTATTTTTGCCCTATTTCTAACATTAATTGGTCGAAGTAATTTTGTTAATAGTATGATTCAATTATTGTAAAGTTCATAATGATCTCTATAATAGCTACACCATTTTCTGTTTTGGAAATATTGTTAGAAATTATTAGTAAAGCTTGCAAATGTGTAATATTTATGTAATATTTCTTTCTTTCACAAGTTTTGATGTACAAGAAACACTAATAACAAAATTAGAATGTCATAAAAATGTGTGATAACAGACTATGTCTACTTTACGATTTTCGTGAAAATCGTTGCTTAAAATGTCCTTGTATTTTATAATTATATTACTGTCAGTAGTAATGCGTATATTATTTATAATTAAGTAGTCCTTGAAAAATATTGTGATTTAAGTAACTCTTCTAAAATGTTTTTTTTATAATTTTGGTGCTACATATATCATATACCAGCGCTACTTATATTAATTTAAAATTTGTTGTTATTAATATCAAAAATAATCACCAAATTAAAATTATACGCATAACTGTTCTTCGTCATTCAAGGATTACTGCATGTTGTTTACTAATATATCTCCTAACAAATAAAATGTAAAAGAATTATGTAGATAAATTTATTTTTGTATAAACCATCGCTTCTTACAATTTATAAATATATTACACTCATTATTTAAAAGTACTTGTTTTATGGTTTTATATCATACATATTAGACATTGTTTAAGTTAAAAATATATGTATAAATATCGTCATATTTAAAAGAATTTTTTTAATCTTATTATATTCATATACATATATAAGAATATTCATAATTTACTTAAATGAATGAATAAAATTTTTCATTTTATTTTTAGAAAATAAATGCAATATATCTGTTCTTTAATGTTGAATTTGCGGAATATTAAACATTTTATTAGTAAAAACTTTCACAGGCCCAACATGAGCTAATTAAGTTAAAATTATAAATAAAAATGATTGGTAAATGTCTCAGACGAATTATTATTGCCTCCATTATTGGAGCAAAATCGATTGATGTATTAATGAGAAAAGAATAATTTAATAAATAATAATAATCTAAATATATATAGTTAGACATATCCCAACATCGCTTGTTAATAATTCGAGTGCTATCAAATAGAATTTATAATAGATTGAGAAATTTTTTTAGAGTAATTGTAATAATACATGTATAACCTAGTTTTAAGGAATATAAATAAAGGGTTAATTAGTTAATAACTTGAGCCTTATTCGACAGAATTATTACGTATTAACGTAAAAGTTGGTTGTATGTATTTTCGCCTGTCAAACCACTTGTCAGTTTGTCATAAATCTGCTCAAGGAAAAATAAGGCTGCCTAAAAATCTAAAAATATCTTTCCGTTTCGAAATTGTTCACTTTGCTTCGAAATAGCTACATTTTGATATATTTTGATATGATTTTCTATTTAACGTCTAGTTAGTTTTTTTTTACTTAATATAATTTAATTGTAATTATAACAAAAACATATTTTATAACAATGTTTTGGCACGATTTCAACCTTTTGATTGAATTTACGTCTTCTTAGCGCTTTCATGTTCAAGCTTCTTATAGCAGACACCTTCGTCTTCTCTAAAAGCATTTCTACCGAAATTGGAATGTTTCGGTCTCTTGTACGACGAAACATTCAAGAAGTGGTTGGTCCACTCTATTGAAATTGTGTGTTTTCACACATTTTGCGTCACTATAAGATCCTCCAAATAAGCTGTTATCATGGCATCCGACTTCTGACAGATTCCTACCACTACAGTCCTTAGCATCTTCACATGCCTGTCTCATTTTACCTCATACACTAATGTACAAAAGTAGATAATATGTACCTACATACTATTATTTGTCTACATACATGTATTTAGAATGCTGTACCAAATATGCATAGGTAAATGGTAATTGATTTAAATAAAAAACAACATGGGTTGTCTATATAGACGAATTTAATGTTCAAGTGGAACATAAAATCTGACGATGTATACGAATTGTCTTTATAAATTAGCTTGTTTTTATATAATACAGGA
Source organism: Invenusta paracnida (assembly GCA_036023295.1). Classification (NCBI taxonomy): domain Eukaryota; kingdom Metazoa; phylum Platyhelminthes; order Proseriata; family Coelogynoporidae; genus Invenusta; species Invenusta paracnida. Next base: position 11,843 of record JAYRBW010067140.1, on the reverse strand, counting down.
TAAATGTACAGAATAATGTACAAAGGAATTCTGCAGGGACAAATTAAGTGTCGTTATAAGTAAAGTGATGCGATAGGCAAAGTCGTTATTGGCGAATTATACTGTACTTATTATTAGTCATTTATATTCTTACGTGTAAATTTTAAATATTAATATGTACAGTTTAAAAATTCAAATACCATAGAGTTAATATTTATTTGAAACGATACAAAACCATGTGGACGCCCTAAACAAAACAAAATTCCAGAATTCAGTGAGTTACAGATTTACAATGTATGTTTTTAATTACTGGTAATATTTTGTCCTTGATGTTAAGTTCAAAAGAAACGAAGTTGTAAATGATATATTATATTCATTTGTCGAGAACTATGGAAATAAATATGTAGTCAAAAAGAAGCTAGAATAACAATAAAAAGTAAAATAAAACAAGAATTCAAACCAAAACAAACAAAATTGTCAACATTGAGATTCTAAATTTTTGAGATTGTTCTGGGTGATAATCAAATCCCACAGAAAGATGCATAATATCCCGAAACAAGATATCATTATAAATTAGTTAGACGTGTTAATATTTTCCTATTAAAATGGGTAATTGCGCAAATAAGAATTACAGTTTGTGTCAATCTTGATGCTATTAACTTGATGCTTTCCCAAAATGGAAAAGACAAAGTTGGAGTCAAAATATTGTGTGCACATTAAAAATAAAGGAAAAAACACCAATAAAACTTTTCAATGCAAACAATTGCATCAAATGAAACATGCTTTACGTATGATCTAAAATAATAAGACATATGCTTTCTATGCAACCTGAGTTGGGGTAATAGCAATCTTAGGCAAGGTACCAAACACATTCGTTCGAAATGCTGGAAACTCCAGTCAATTTGCCATTGACAATAGCCAGATACTTCTTCCCGTAGTCTGCAAAGATAACCACGGCCCTTTCTCCCGAAGTTTCTGATTCGTCCGACATGAGCACCCATTCTTCGGCTCCATAGTGTTGGGCCTTCGTGTAAATGTAGTCACCATTAGGATCGTAGCCTGTAGAAATATGGAATGGATGTTTACAACTGAATTATACATTTTTAAAGAATTCACATTATTTATAAAATTATTAATATATTTGGTGTATACGAAGTATATTACTCATAATTTTATAAGTAATACCTAAGTGAGTACAAATAAACACTTACATATATACCTAATTAAAGATTAAAATTAATATGACTTCGTACCCAAATATCCATCGGTAGCAAAGTTTTTGTAGAAGTAGATTGAGGATCCTTTCCCCTTCCGCTCCTCAACCCAATAACTCGTCGCTTCCGGTGTATCCCGAAGAACTAAAGAACTTCTGGATCCACTTGCCGGGTGTACTTTGACTTGACCTGTCAATCGATAGAAATAATTTACAATATTTTGTATAAATCGTTCAAAATATTATGGAAGCTACCACATGAATGTAATTTAATTGATTATAACCATACAGATAAATATATAATTAATATAAAATTTTATAAATTAAAATATATAAAGCATTTTAGGAATAGTGAAGTAATAAGCAACTACCGCTCAGCACAATATGAGTCAATACATTGTGGTTTTCTTGACTCATTTGAGGAGGTATAATATCACTTTTATAGGATTGAAAAAAATTACTTAAGGTTTAATTGTTTAAAGCAAAATATAACACGTTATCCGCTTTCTGTGCATCACATGAGAACATGTATTTAAAAGTTTGTATTGTTTAAATTAATTATTACTTAATTAGTAGTGCACGTGATTGGCTATAGTTATGTATAGTATATACTAAAATAGAATCATAGTTAATATATAAATTATAGCTTTTTCTACACAAGCTTTCAAATATCAACTTGTGACCAATTTTAAAGTCTAATAATAATAGGTAATGAAAATAGAAAACGGAATCATATCTATTTTTAAACGAAATCATCGAATCTACTTTATGAAGTATTAGCTCCTAAATGGGAAAAGCTGTCACTTTAATGTGAAAAATAAAAACTTTTAAAACGTTCGCTTTTTAAAATTCATAATATGAACTATTGATACCAAAATTGTTTTATATTTATAATAAAAAAATCATATTTGATATATTTAAACATAGTTAGTAACTATTTTAGCATAATTATTTCAACTGATATATTATGTTGGTTATTTATTTTTAATGTATTATGTATTTTTAGCTTAATTTCAAAATTGTTATTATCAACTTTTAAATAATATTTAAGATGTAGACCAATATTTAATGCAAAATACTCAAGCAAATTTTTATGTTGTAGAAAAATATATATTATTTCTTCATTAGCCATAGAATACCTTTCTACAAGTTTATAAATACCAAACCTTTATGGTACAAAGCTCGGTTATTTTTAATTTTAGGATATTGTGGTTAAAGTTGTCGTTTTCTATTAATACGAGTATCATTGTTATAAATTTACTGACTGATTGTTTCTTTACACATTAATACAAGAATATTGTGATACCCAATATTTTATGATACCTACTCACGATCAGACAACGATATAAGTGATATGTTTATAGCGATTAAATTAAGATAATGTAGCAGTAAAAGAAGAAACAAGAATTAATTAGATGACAAGTATTTAATACTATGAGGTTTTAAATTATAAATTAATGCTATTTAGAAATCTGGGTTCTCTCATATTGGCAACTGACTACTTAAAAGTAATTTAAAGTAATATCGATCTGCTTTTATATGTTTTTTAGACATGCACATATATAATTTCTATATTAAAGATGAACAGTTTCTTAAAGATGTTGGATGTAGAAGCAGTCACTATTGCCGTTGTCACTTTACAGACAGTGCTAATCCATAGAATCAATTCCTATACATTTCATTTCACCAAGCTATGTTATTAGCAGAAGTATAGTTATACCGTCCTCTGGACGCCTCAGTGGGCAGCAAACATGACCAGAATTTGCAACCTTTAACTGTGTTCTTGAGCTTTAAGACCTGATCCTAAGGAATACCTGGCTACTTATCAGGCGTTCTTGTCTCGATGATTTTATGGTGAACACTTTCGAAAACCTGTTTACCAAATGATTATTATAATTAGTGACACGGCTAGCCAGAGTCCAAAACCAACGGCATTACCAATTCGGATATCAGCCGCTCAGTTGTTGTGTTATTTGCTGCTCAGGTTGTAGATGCCTATATAACATTATTTTAAAAGTCTCAAATTCTACTTTTATTTGAAATAGGTAATAAATCTTTCGTTGTATTGATCATTATTATTGATCAATGGCTGACTTTAGAAATCACTTACCGGATTCAGCGAGGAATTTCCCAGTGTTCTTGTGGCGGAAAGCTCGTCCGGGTTTTTTCTCCAAATCTACATTAGTGGGGGTCACTTTAGCCGAGGTGGCAGTCACAACTGGAGCTGTTAAGGTCAACTTTTCACCAATCTAGAGTAGGAAGCACAGGTAGTGTAAGGTTAAGATGATCATCCGAGTTTCCTGACGTCACTTGTCACCAAAATATGCAAAATTAATAAGATAACGATTTTCTAAGTGCCAAGCAACATACATAATTCAATATAAATAGAATCTGTAAATATATGTCCTATCCTATATCTTTTATATGACCTTCTTTGTATTCTACGGTTCAATTAGTATATCAATAGTTATACACTCGGTTACTCCTGCTAATTTCCTTCTAGCCTATTTTAATTTCTAAGTAAGATCTGTAGTAGAATTTCTTTCATTCGACGCATCCAAACATGCGTTCAAGCAGAGCCAGTGTTCGAAAAAAAGTTTTCAGATTTTATTTCCTGACTTTGTAATATGATATTACAATACCCGTAGTCAAAATTTTATTGTCGAATAATATTCTGCACGGCGTATTTTCTTTGTCGTGCAGATGAGTCATATATTTGTATTTTTCTTTCTTTGGTGATTTAGTATATATCATACTTGATGCGGGAGTAGTATTTTTCACGCCAAAATAGTTTTTAAACAATTTTGAATAATTAGTCATGGTAGATAAAAGCAGTACTCTCTAAGAATATATTAGTATAAGATTATATGACGTATATTATTATGTTTATAATTTGATACTGTCTTATATACTTAGATAATCTAGATTAATAATATACTTAGATAAGAAGTAATAATAGATTTCTCTCAACTGAATACTATATTATGTTGTCTAATTTGTTATTATATAATAGATTTCTCTCAACTGAAAATCGCTCTGAGCGTAGAGATTATATTTGTAACCATTTGGTCGACGTTTTAATTTCAACCCCCATATTTTTAGTCTCGTCTTCGGTGTTACACACTGTAAACCATTCTTCGACTAAATGTACTCTCCCGAAGAGAGATGCCTAATGCATACATCAATACTAGACGCGTGACCGCTGCACAACTCTGTGCTGCGCGTCAAAAACTGTTGAAAGGTATTAAACAGAATGGATCATTTCATAAGCGTTCGGCTCAATTTAATGAATACCCATAGGGTTTAATATCATCCAACGTTTTGGAAGCCTCTCGCTGCACTACGCCGCACGCGTTCGGTGTAGATATGTTTTTAACTGTAAGACACTCCTACCACACTATGCTAATTCATTTCTTCTGCAGTATAGTGTGTACCTTTTGAATGATCTCCTTGCTCAGAGATTCTATTCGCTTAGGCATGTTTCCAGCATCCCTGAAGTCCATCCAGAGCAACCCAGCTGTGATGATACCGAGCCAGTCCCTTGGTTTCCAGCCCCGCATCGACATACAGGGGATGATCTCCACATCAAGAGTGTCAGCATAGTTTAGCTCCTTCTTACAGTTCTTTGATTCCTGTTAATGAAGAGAGACATACACTTTTGCTGCAAACGTAGTTTCATTCGATTTGTCGTTTGAAGAAAATTATAACTAAATTAAAACCATACTGTTATTTATTATACTTATTTACAGAGTGGTCAAGAATTCCCTACGACTTTGGATCGATAAGTTTTTTTTGTTTGATTTTCGTTTGTAATGATTAATGAAGGTTTTAAACGTTATATTAAATTTGAAATAACCTAGATCTTTAATATAAACAACTATTTTCACTGATGGCAGTGTGACAGCTGATTCCTATATTCATATGCTACGAACTGAATTTATTCCTGCTTTAGAAGCGAAAGGTATTTTTCGGGCCTCCCATTTCCAGCAGGATGACGCAACGGCACACACTGCCATCGCAACAAGGCAGTTCCTGAATGCTAGCTTTCGGATCGGTGGATTGATAAAAATGGCCCTGTTCCATGGCCACCGCGTAGCCCGGATCTGACCTCATGTGAAAACGCACTCTGGAGAATGCTCAAGCCAAAAATTGTAGCAGCGAAAGCTCCAACAAAAGAGAGACTAAAACATGTTATTCGAGAAGCTTTCAGGTATTTCTCTTTGACTACATCAATGCCCATCAACGATCGTACTCTTCAAAGACTACGATAATGCATCACTAACGATGGTTTACAAGTTGACCCTTACGACAGATAATAGCATACCTATTACGTTATATTGCTGTTTATGATTTATTCTATAATGTTAAATAAAATTTTTTTGACAGTTAAATAAATTTTTTTGAAAGTCGTAGGGAATTCTTGACCACTCTGTAGATAAATATCCTTTGAAGGTATAATATAATAGAAATTGAACAATGATACACATAGAAAAATAAAGATCATATTATAGTATTTGTTATTATATATGTTACCATTATCTTGTTCTCAAATAAACTATATTTATTACCTACTATATAATGCATACCAAAATATCACACAAAAGTTATATAATTTTAAATTTGAACGGTCTTTGTATCTGTCCATAAAAGAGATATGAAAAATGCTTATAAACTAAATAGAAATTTGAATTATGAATGTGATCCAGATTGCAAAAATAACCATCATAACTAAGAAAAAATAATTGTTTTTTAAGAAAAATCTATGGATCTAGCTCTATAGCTGAAATTAAATGATTTTTGTTCCAAGTTATATAAATATGTTTTTTATATATTAATTCCAAGGACTACTATAATATCCTTTGTTTAAGTATTCCATGATTAATTCGTTTTAAATATGTTCATAATTTTTTTAAATGCTTAAAAATAGCTGTTTTACAAAATTCATCCGAAAATATTATTTTAGGTAAAACATCATATTTGATACTAGTTTAGTCATAAGTGACGTAATATATTTAAAATTTCATTTAAAGTCTTTAGGTATAACAATTTTTAAAATATAGACTTTTTCTTATAAAATTGTAGACACATACTATTATTTTCAATTTTTTTAATCATTTAAAACCTTTATTAAAATAATCAGATAATTTATTGATAAAATGAATACAAATAATAAATACATTTCGAATTCTTTGAAGCGACAAAATGACAATTGTTTGTGTCTGTAAATCTAAATAACTAATAATACGACATATGTGAATACTTAATATTACTTAATAATACGTAATGATATAATACCTGATATTTGTCAGTCATAAAGCAGCAAACGACAAGAGCATTTTGTACCCCTTGAGCCATTCTAAAATCAAATGATACTAAAATATACTCAAAAACAAAATTTTATTTACTTTTGATCATATTACATATGCATAGTATGATTATTTTAAATAATAAAATATTATATTTTTATATAGCAAAAAGTATTTCATTTTTGCAAGTAAGTAAACATTTTTGTTTATCAGCATGTGACCAAAGTTACTGACGCATCGTTGACATTTCCCGACATTCCACCCTCGATGTCCATCCAGACTGGGAACCCCATTCCAGCTAGACCTTCGTAGACTTCTTTGACCTCCTTCTGCTTGTCCCATTGATAGGAGAGCATCACGTGAGCCATGTTTGATTGTGATTAGTTGTTGGAAGTTTTACTGTTAAAGATTATAAAAAATACGATATGGAGAATATGGAAAACATGCTAATTATTATCAATTTAGAATCTATTTCTAAAATCATATTATACTTCCAGATGTATGTTTCTTGGCTATATAGGTACACATTTACATTAAAAATTAACGAATATTTTATGCACAATGTGAAATTAAATAGCGTTTTCTGTACTATAAGATATTTCAAATTGAATTAAATTACTTCTTCAATTTAAATTACTTAACTTAAATACTTCTAATTACTTGTTAATTGAAACAGCTGAGTGATATGTACCATGTGCGCGTGATTTATTGAAAACTTTAATACATGCGTTTTTTACATCGAGAATTGATTGTTATAATTCTCTTTATATTAACCTACCAAAGAAAGACATTAAAAGACTGCAACATATCCAAAATACAGCTGCACGTTTGGCTACTTCTGCTCCCTGGAAAACACCATCATCATCGCTTTTGAGCGATGTTTCAAAGTCAAAGTGCTGGTTCTTGTGCACAAAATTCTCTATGGCGGAACATCTACTTACTTTCACGATACCTCCGTTCAACAGTCGATAGTACAATGCAGAATTTCTCACTATAGGAACATCGATTTATCAACATTTTGGAGACCGCGCGTGTTCTGTTGCTGCATTAAAAATGGGAATTCCCTGCCTTCATTGTTACGTTCACTATGCTTCACAGTACTACTAGTAACATTACTACATATAGGTGTTTTTCTAAAAAGTGTTACATTTTGTTGGCAATAAAATGAAAGATTACAAAAATTTGATATTGTTTTGAATAAATTGCATTTTTATAATCCGTTGAGAAGCCATTTTTCTTTTATTACAAAATAATTTAGAATTAAATACTAGCACCGTTTTTTATTTTTATATGTTAAAGTGTTGCGCACGTTACATTATTTCGGACATTCGGTGAAAACACTTTTTTTCAGGTACAGTACACTTTTAATATTTATATATGAACATTTTAGAATCCCCAATATGTTAGGTATGATATAAAATAATTATCAATAATATTTATTTTGTTTAATTATACTGAAAGCTATTTTTATGCATGCTTTGCGCACGTTACATTTTCGGACAATTACACTTTTTAGAAAAACACCCATATATATATGTATATTGATTAGATTATCTTTATATACTAATCAACTTAAATTTCTTATAGATCTATATCTGTACACATAAAGAGTCGAACTTATTAGTCTGAGCTACTTATCTATAAAGACAACCCGGGAACAAAATACGAAAAATATATTTTCATATGTTATATATATGTGTGTTTATCTTGTCTATAGCATTTTAAGATTTGTAAATGTTTGTAAGGTATGTGTGTGCTAATTAAATGTAAAAAGTGGTAGATACCTCTATACTTTAAACTTATTATGAACAAAAAATGTATTCAAATTTATAGCAGAAAATATTTGTTATATTATTAAAATAAATTGGCCTGTGTTTATTTTTGTAAATTTTAAAACAACTCATCAATTTAATTCGAAATGAATGGATACTTAAACTTGGTACCTAACTATACTATATAATATTTCAAAACTAAATGAACTTTTAATTATCAAAATTATCTCTATAAATTCGTCAGAGTTGAAATCTCTAGAATATATTAACGAGTGTATACATACATATAAAGGCTGATATCACTATTGACTATATATAGGAAGGACGGTTGTTAATTATCTATACCAACCATCAATTTAAATTGGATCATATTTTTATGTAAATTTTCCGAAAAGCCGACGCTAAAGGTTTATAATTTAAACTTCGAGCTATTATAGGAACGTAAAATAGGAAAGTTGTCAATAAATAATCAGTTGGAGTGATTTTTCATTCTTCAAATCAATAAATATTTATAAATTTATTCAAATATAATTAACCTAATTTGCATAAATGAAACATTGGACCTTGAATACATTTTTATATATGATGAATACAATATCATGTTTCTTTGCTTGTATTTATTAATTATTTATATTAAAAAAATACTGGTTTATATCTACGTATTATTAGATACAATGAAATTCAACGCATACCTAACGTGAAATTAGTTAGAAAATGATATTAAATTCCTTAATCCATTTACAGATAAAGAAAAACATAGAAAAGCTTACTAATAAATATTAATGAATGTATTTTCTTGTTTTGTAGTAAATGCACCAAACATACTAAATAAAGTTAACATCCGAAAAACATGAACAAACTAAAATATTTTTAATATCGTCAAAGAAAGTGTTAATTCTATTTGAAAATAAACAAAAATGACAATTATTTAACACGGTTAACAGTTTTAGTGAAACTAATAAAGAGACTATAATTAATCTTAAAATTTCATAATAAAAATAAACAATTGAAAAATTAAAACATAAATATAAATAATGAAAATATATATATAAAAAATTAATACTAGAAACATTATTAAAAAAACAAAAATAAAAATAGACATTTTCTTAATATATTCTTCAATAAATTACGATATATTTATGTAGATATTTTTCAATAGGATTAAATTTGAGTTACCTATATAGGTTGTACTTCTACCTTTATATGTTGAGATTATTTATAATGCCTTATATCTAATGCGATAAGACAAAATGAGATAAAACGAAATGCACTGACCACGATAGTACCTTTCAAATGAACTCGAAATAATTATTCAGCTATAAAATATATATACATATAAGGAAAATGGGAGCAGTGATTCATGTTTATATTTGTTTCTTACTGTTTAAGGATATTCCGACATATCCGAGATGTGTCAACTCATAGAGACAGCAAGCCAACGTCTCAGTCTTCAATTTCGCCCATCATCAATATTCATTGACTTTGAAAGTGTTCTCATAACCATACCGCAATGTCGCATGCAGGGTTGACTATTTCACTTTGCTCAGGTTATTTGGAGACAAGTTCAAAAGGCGGGTTTAACAATTCGATATCGAGATGAGGCGATCTTGAAGAGTACTGGTTCTTCCAATTATTTAATTTCATAACTTTTATTTATAGTATTGACATTTTTTTATTGTATTTCATAACTTACATCTATAGTATTGACATCTTATTTCATTTTATTTCATAACATACAAATATAGTATTGATATTTTATTTCATAACTTACATATTATTGACATTTTATTTACTTTTATTTTATAACTTACAAATATAGAATCTAAAAAAAAACGACGGCGTCCCAAAAATAAAAGCCAAGAACCGAGCTCATCAAAAGAAAAACGTTGATATGATATTGATGATATGAAGTACAGCCATTAAAGAAATTGATAAAAACATGGCGCCATGGATGTAATTGTTACAATACTTTCTGTTTAAAATGCATAAACGTATAAATCAATATAGAACATAGGTATACGTCTAAATTGAAAAATTCATAAAAATATGACAACAACAATTCTGAAAAAGGCAATGGTATAAATTATATTATTTTAAACATTTGGTTACTTAAAACAACTTCTTTTGAATTCCTGTGGGTTTCATTTCTTTTGCAAAATTGTTTCATTGCAAGAATTTTTCATAATGTTTCTTGACATATTTTTTATGAATTTTTCATTATAGACGCAGGGGCGGCGAAAGCTATATAACATTGGTCCAGCACAATCTCCTGGGTGCCATGGCTACGCGAGTAGCGTAGTCTATAAATGGGGAAATGTTGAGGTTTTATTACCTAGAATGCATATAAATGGGTGTTTAGATATTTCCTATAAAGATATTATTTGTCTAAAAAACGACTTTTATAAGACGAAAGTTGGAACTTTTAAAATTTATCATAGAATTTATCACTTTAAACAATATAATTTCAGATTTATTGTCTACATAATTATGTTTATAATATATAATCGCTCCACATGCGGGGATAATAACTATATGTACAAAAAAATAAAGGATGAATAGCTGTACAATTCATTAACATGATTAGGTACAAGATATCTGTGAAAATTTGTCAATAAAATTTTACCACAGCATTAAGCTATTAATCATTTATTTTTATTTTTTATATACGAGTATCTTTTATGTACACAAACATTCATTCAAAGTTTCCAAAAATCTGCAGACGGTGTTCACTGTTTCGCACAAAGTCGTTTGCAACTTCATTAAGGTTAATAGTGTCAAGTAATTCTTTATGACAATTTAACAACATAATGTGATTAAGTCTTTTTTGAGTCATATAATAATTGAGTACTTCTAATAAAAGTTTTTAAACTGTGCATGGATGAAAAAGTCCGTTCACTGGATGCATTTGTAGCTGGCATCACCAGAATTAAGCGAGCAATAGTGCACATCTCACTAAAAAAACAGCGTTGTGAATCTGAAAGATTTCTGAGATAAGATAGGCAATCATGAAGAGGGTTTGCATCGTTTTCAAGCAAGGCAGAACGTAGAGTCAAAAGTTGTGCTTCAAGATTATTTTCATTTAGATCATTGCCATAAAAATGTGTCACCTGAAATTATAAAAAATGTATAATAAAGAATGAAATCACTCCCTCGTACAAACTATATCTTATCAAGACACACTCAAAGACTATGTCTGAACAGGACAGTTATATTTTCATACAAAAATTAACATATATACTAAAATAAATACGCTAAATTCAAATCTGGCATTTGTTTTTTTCTCCAACTATCAGATACGATGTTATTAATGTTTATGTTATGCCCAATACACATATCTTATAGGGTGTTCCGTAAAAAAAGGCACCAAAAATAATTATATTAATTTATTGTATATTTTACTATTTATATCGAATAATATGTACATAGTAGGTAGTTGTACGTTTCTAACAAAACAATAACATGTATATACAATATATAATCACTATAATGTTTATCAGTAATCATCATGGCGTAATCTCTCGCCATTTTTGCGAATAATAACACGACAACGCTTGGGAATGGATGATATTAATT
>JAYRBW010067129.1:0-28150 GCA_036023295.1 Invenusta paracnida | reverse complement strand
AGAGGAGAGGAGAGGAGAGGAGAGGAGAGGAGAGGAGAGGAGAGGAGAGGAGAGGAGAGGAGAGGAGAGGAGAGAAAAGGAAAGAAGAGAGGAGGGGAGAATATAGAAAGAGTTAGTTTCCAATTCTTGAATTGATTTCAGGATACCAGAGTAATTCCCTAACAGCGGAGCGTGGCAAAGATAAAAGCGAACAACATATATTGAGTGGAAGAAATAAGAATTATAATATCTTGATATTAAAACAACTTATAATTAGGGCGTGGTCGATGCAAAATAGAAAATTGTCTTCTTAACATTAATATGCATTATTACATTCAAAATGTATATATTTCATAATAATTGATTTAATCATGAATATGGAAAACAACAAAGCAATACGCGCAAAAGGCGTTTTATTTAAAAAACAGAAGACAATACATCTCCATTTACATCTTATTTTAATGAATAAAACACCCATTTTCAAATTTACTCAGAAATTCAATCCAAAATACAATAAAATTATGTTTACGCTGTTGTTCTGGTAATTAAATAAACTTTCGAGCATAGCCCAATTATTATATATAATGGCAAATCGTATAGTTACTGATGCATATAAATGTTGCCATTATTATATTAAGCTATATCTTGAATAGAAAATGGTATGGTTACCTATAGGTACATATATATATTAAAATTGCCCTTTATTCTTTAAAATGTGGGTGAAATAAAGTTAACGTGCATTTTATATTATACATATTGTATATATATGTATATTATGTATTTTGGACGTATGCCTAAAAATTACGGATTTCTAACTCATATATTTATGTGTGAATTAACCATTGAAAAAGTATGGTATATATTAGGTAATACAGTTTCTATGTAATTGTTTATGTAAATAAAATTGTATTATTTATAAATATGTATATATAATGCTAAATAATGTATTGCTATAAACATCATATAACAATATCTCTGATGTACAGCTTCTTATTAACCTCAAAGCTGCACTTTCTTTCGAAACCAAATATCAATATCAGAACTACAAAATATCGTAATATACATATATGCAAATAAACTTTTGTATGTAATGATTAATACCCGTGAAAACAATCTTTGAAGAAAAAAAAAGTTTCCAAATTGTAAAAATTATCTTTTTTGTAAATTGAACATTATTATCTTTTATTCTTACTGTAAAAAAAATAATTTGTGCTGGGAACACTTCGGAACACTTCGCATGTGTTCTCAAGGTGTTCCCCAGGTGTTCGCTCTTTTTTTAGGTGTTCTCACATATTTTTAGGTGTTGCCGTTTCAATTGGGAACATCTGAGGTGTTCTTAAATTTTATTTCATGGAACACCTGAGGTGTTCTTAAATTTTATTTCATGGAACACCTGAGGTCATGGCTATTTGAAAGTAAATTCTGTTTGTCATGGTATATGACATTTTTTGTAGTTGTCGACATGCGTAAAGGATTTTTTTTCTGTAAATCAATATTTTAAAATATTAATTGCAAAAGTATGTTACCCGCGTATATTTTACCTCCAGTCGAGGTGCATGTCAATTTACAAATTGGTAAACTTAAAAAATATATTGTTAGATTTTCAAATGTGTAAATTTACTATAAATAACAGCAGAGGTCGTCTATTTTGACATAAACTAAGTGTACATACTTTTATTATAGTTATATTTTTGTTCCCATTATATATAAAATGCAACAAATATTATGAAAATATTACTAAATTCAACTAACACTTTTTACCCTAGCCATATATTTTGAAGCAATATCGAAAACTTCATAAACTGTGTCATGATAGAAGCATAAATATCGTTTAGGTGCAATTCATCCATTATTTGTGGTCAACTCCGGACCGGAGATGTCTTTAAGGCATTTTTGTATTGTGACTTTTAAAAGAACAAATAAAAGAACATAATATACTTCCGTGACATTTCTTAAAATAATATTTTTAAAATTTTAGCGCTATATTTAAGAGTGTGAATATAGCGTGACCATCCCAATATGGTTGTCACGTGACTACACTTAAAATGACCGCACTTTCTTGTTAATATTGACTAAAACATACTTTTTAAAATAAAATAAATTCGCAATTGATAAAATTCTGAACCCTTACATATTAATGTTATATAATAGATCATAGAGTACAATAAAAAATGTTTTGTGAAAAAATATGAAAAAGAGGTGTATTAAAAATTATATGAGTTTTTCAAAAAAAATAATTTATTAAATTTTGTTCATCATTTTGTCTTTTTTTCATAAAACATTTTGACCATTTTTTAATAGCTATGTTGTAAAACATCTTTGTTTAACTACATTCGAGATTTCATTAAAATATGCTTATCATATAGTAATAAGTTTACAATTATAAATTTATTTTCGATTTGTAGGGGTGTTTTACAACAGCTACATACTACACATTGTTACTAACTACTTTGATTATCCCTCTTCTAACTTTATTCTTCTAATTTATTCACAGAGGGCAAGAATAGATATTCTTCTTCAAATGGATCTTAATACGCCCAGCAAATCAAACAATTCCAGTTCTTCGCCATCTTGTGTATCCTGCACTTCTACTACAAACTCTTTGTCCACAGAAGTCCATGAGATTTCAACCAATACCCCAGCATCCAGCGCCTCAAATACTTCTTTCGATGAACGCTCGACACAAACACAGACTGAGGACGCCATATCTTCCGTTATTCATTCCTTTGATTCAGTTGGGCATACCAGTAAACAGGCAAAAGAGCACAAAAAGAGGCAGCAAGCGGTCGATGAACCTCCAAGCCAACAGTCTCATCATCGAGACAAACACGTAACTGGTGCTAACAACAATGTCGCTTCTCAGATACGCTCTAATTTTCCTTCTCCAGTCTTTCCTGAGTGCGACTTACAACACGAATCTCCACCTGACTACCACAATCGGCGATTCAACAGCTCAACTTCAAATGTAACCAATGGTTTGCAGACAACCGGCAATACTTTCCAACCTCCTTATCATCAACCTTCTGGAAACAATTGTCCAAATTTCCCACTGTCGTCAGCTACTATCCAAACGCAGCACTCTTCCACCACGCTTTCCAGTCTCCATGACTACGTTAACAATTATGCCTTGCCTAATTGGGACCAGAATTATAATTCCTCGCTTCCTTATTTTCCGCCTTGTCCACTGGAGTCGTCGCAAACATCGTCACAGTCACAGTCGCAACAACCACTACAACTTCCCTATATACCGGGACGACTGATCGCCATATCTCCCAAGGATCAGCCCCTCATAATAACACCTGGAGGCAACCCTCATATGTTTTTATATCCTTTTGTTGAAAAGAGCCCTCCATCAATGGTTAATGCTCACTCTGTTAGCCATGCTCCGCCAGGCTACACTCCTGTATACTCCCACAATTCAGGTGCACGGTATTTCCCTCACAGCATTGACAAGGAGATCATGGAAGAGGCACAGCGTCGTGGAATATCTTCGATCAGCGCGGTCGACATGGAAAACATAAGAGCCCTGTATTATACCTACAATGGATATAATTACACTGGGAATTATTCCACAAATCCGTACTACACCCCTCCTGTTCAGCGCTCGCCTACTGTGACACAGGTAGTTAAGTCATTAATGTTTATACTTTATACCGGGTACAAACGTTCAAGCTGACATGACAATTTGGCTTCATAAAATAATATGCGTTTTGCATTTAAACAAAAAAACAATATTAATAGAATCGATAAAAACTTAAGCTACACACGTTCGCAAATTGATCACGTGCTCCATTTTTAAACCAATCAAATCTTGACTTGACAGAAAATATTCAACTCGATAGGCTCGCCATGTTGACCGGTTGGACGAGTCTGGCTTGAACGTGTGTATGGGGCATTAGGTCATGCCTATATATGCGGTCATAATGCTAAAGACTTGTATACGTTGTTGCATAAAATTCTAACTCAATTGATAATTCGTTATTATTCAAGCAAATGTTATTGTAAAATACCGTGCATTGGTTTTATTCAATTATAGTACAGTATTTAATGTGTCGGTATTTTCAATCTCTTCTCGTCTAATGGAATTTATGACCGTTGTTTGTGCAAAATATATAGTCTTCTGACATATTCAGACACATTTCAATCGAAAAATGAATCGACTAGATGTTTTACAATTGAAGATCGAAATCAATTTAATTAATAGAAAAAATATATTATTAGGTATATTTGTCTATATTGGTGAGTACTCTAAAAATGCAAATGTATTAATTTCTAACGGTAAATCCATTTTATTTTATTTATATTCAAGCTTAAATAGATTTAAACTCAAATCAATCATCACATCCATATGTTCTTAATATGATTACAAAATATTAAGTTGATAGTAATAAATCACTTATTTTATTAGCTACATAATACATAATCCTGGACTATACTACTACAAGTAATACATAATTCAATATTATTCAATTTTCAATTATATTTTTATTAAAAACTGTAAGAACTATTTTTCTTCTGAATATTGTTGTATAAATATGTTTAAAACCTTAATTTTTGTTTTAAACTATTTGGCAGTGAATTCATTGCATTAACGCTTTTTAATTTGTCTTTTATATTTATACAAATAAATAAAGTAAAATATTCAGCTAAGAATATATTTAAATATGACACTTTTCAGGTCGTCAAGGTATACACTTTATCCAAAGATATTTATTTCGTTTATAGTTTTCTGCTTATTTCCATATTCTGAAAAGGTAAAACTAAATACAATTTTTAAAGAAATTTTTATTTTTTATATTATTGCCAAAAAGAAATGTCCTCAATTTTAAGTATGTAACTGTAGTAATTTTATATGCATTAAAACATTCTACGTGGAACAGCAAATTCATGTAGTAAATTGGGACAAAACGGCAGGTTAAGGACTTCAATCTGGGATGCAAAAAGAGTCGTAGGTACTGCGGTTTACATGAAGTTATATGTGTATAAAGAAAGATTTTTTGATAAAAAAATAAATGAAGACTTACACAGTATAGCTACGAATGGTTGCCGCGAATTTTAAGTTGATGGAATGGGATGCTCCTATGAGACTGTGCGTCCAAACTTCATTTTCCATTTATTGGATAATCATTTAGATTCCGGTTGATTGTGGTTCGAGTGCCTTAATATCTTAGTAGCCTTACTTTACTTATTCAGTGTGCCGTTATGCTGTTATACACGAGAAACTGTTATACTAACTTGAAGTATAATGACTTGCTCGACTTTTCCTACATGAACTTGTTATATAATTAACTTGACTACAATTTCGAAAACAAATTGTTTTAGTGTTTAACAGGAATAATAAAATCGCTTTTTGCAATCATTGTCAAATTTTTTGGAAGTCGGTTTTTAAACCTTTTCAATTTCTAAAATTGAATTTTTTTGGTGAATTTGAGGACGTCATTTATTTTTAAAAATGAACCGAATAATTTATTTGTTGACTAAAATTTCGAGTAATTTGATTCGCTAAAACGTGTTGAACCTTGACCTACTTTAAAAAATATAAGTAGATATTCACCTGTTTATTTCATTGCTTATTTGTTCTGATTAGTCAAATCTTTATTTGTAAATACAGCTTAATTTAAAAATTTCGATTTTTGAGTACTTTTCTTGTTGTAAAATTAATTTATTTTTATTTCATAAAATTACTATTTAAAAATGGGTATAATATATTCACTGTAATATAGCAGACCAGAAACAATATCAAATAGAGACCAAAAGTGAAGTGGATGCATACAATTGTTTTATTTATTGTAAATATATAAAAAAAAACTGCATTAAAAAATAGTCACGCGTATATATTTAACATATTACTAACGCTGCATAATACAGCAGGTTCCGCATATGGTTGAATTTGTAAAATCGGATATATAACATAAACCAAGTATAAAACAAAAAATACATTTTTACCAATCAACATGTACTTAAATGTACTTAGATGTACTAAGATATACTTAGAATAAATGTATCAAATGAGATATGTAAATCGTTTTAGAGGTAAATATTGATATACATAAAAGTGTATTTTATGCACTAATATTTTTAGAAATGAGAAATCTGTATCAAATTGTTTATTAATTAAGTATTACATTTTGTAAACGGACTAACAATACCTTGAAAATACATTTCTAAATTATTAAAACTTAGTTTTATTATACTTTGGTTAGAAAAATATTCTTTGTTGAATATGTTAACTTAATTTTTTAAATCAGATCATGTATAATACTAAAGAAAAACATGCTTGTAACTCAATCACAAAAGATATACATATATATAATATCGGATAATTTATTTTGCACTTTAGTTATCAAATTTGAAGAGTAAAAGTGTTTATATATTTTTATCTTGAAAAAACAATAATTTTTGTAATATACAATTATGTTTACAATAGTAATAATCATATAAATTAAATCCATTAAAACATTTGTAAACTTTTTGTAGTTTCTGTATAAAATAAAATTGTAAGATAAGCATGTACAACAATTGTAAACATATAAATTCATCATTTTATTCCTCTACATATACTAAGTCATTAATGTTTCACTAAAAATACATTCTCTTTATAAGCTGTATATATATTGGGTTTTTTGTTGTTGTTAAATGTTTTAGTTCGACACTGTTGGCGCTAATCTATTCAATATTGCACATGTATACTTATGTGAATACATGTTTCTCTTTTTTCCTCTTTCAGAATCATAATCAACAACCATCTCGGAGATATTCTGAAAACTGCAACGCAAATATCAACCCAATACCAAGGGTTGAGTCCTTAACACGCATCCCAGATAATAATAATCCACAGAAAAAATCTCAGAAATCTTCGCTGGGAAATATACTTCCAAGATTTTTAAAAAAGCTTCCCTTTTCAACGTTTGGTCTCCCCAAAAAGGAAAAGAAACGTCTATCAGATAAGCAAGTCTCAAATTTAATAAAATCGAAGCACTGTTACAGAGCCAAAGAGTTAACAACCTTTTCTTTTCACATTGATCAAATAATTTCAGATGTTCTAAATACTCAAAAACGATCTGAAACCATGACCAACTGGAGACATCATAGTTGTCAATCTGAAAAGAGCAACACCGTTGCTATTGATCAAATGATGTCCATTGTTCCAGGAAGGGACCAAGACACAGCGACGAATTCACCTATGTTAAAGTCAATTCTGGATTCGAGGACTTCCCATGATACAGGATTCAGTCAATCTGAGAACGATAGACTGCATCTTACTCTTAGTGACCAACGAGAGAAGTCACCAACCATTTGGACTTCTTTCGATGGATCAAACCACTTAGAGAATGAAATGCAAGGAACTTCAAATACTAATTATCTAACTTTTGCAGATATTAGCGATACTGATGTCAATGAAATCCGATTATCCACTGAAACCAAACATATTTCTACCATTCCCAGTAATCAAACAAAAGAAGGTGATGCTACGATCTTTAATTCAGAGAATGAAGTTGCTATGGAGACCAGTTGTAGTACAACGCATCCCCTAAAAGGCATTGACGGATCAGCTGCAGAAGGATCTACTAAATCAATTTATGAATCCCCGGAGACAACAAATAATGAGCAACAAAATGTCATAATCAGTCCTTTGACTACCGAAGAAAAAATGGTACCAAATGTACTCGAATCAATTAATTCATACAATGAATATCGTGAAAATTCAGATTCAACTAATCTTGAATCATTTACTTCTAATTTTTTTGAAGTAAGGGCTGATTCATGGCAAACCATAACTCAAGAGATAAAACAAATGGTCCGCTCTTCTTGCAGTAAGGAGGAGCCCGCATCTCAAATATATTCAACTAATTGCAGCTCGTCTCACACCGACACAAAACAGACAGCTGATGGTTTTGCAGATCTTCTGGCAGATAACAAGGAGAATTGTTGCAGAAGTTCCACGAAGCAGACAATCTCCCCTGTTGGCACATCAGTTACTCAACAGTCTTCCTTGAAAAGTAGGAATAAAACATCGTCCTTAAATTTCATGTTACATGATAGAAACCGTATTGTCAAAAGGGAACATTTCGAATCATTTGTCCTGCGGCCAAATCGTAGTTTGAGCAAAGAAGACTTTGAAACTAGCGATGCTTACATAAAACAAAAAAGCTCGAGGAAGAATATATTCAGTGTTTTTAAAGAAATCAACCTGAATTCACTTGAACGTGATTAGACTTACATGGTGCCATTTCGATCGATATTGGAAGACTTCAAAATGGGATGTCTCTGTCAATTATAGAGATCAAATAGTGAATCTTAAATAGAGGTATATATCAACTTAAAGCTCTACGAAAAAGAAGGTTAGTGAAGTAGTTTATTTAAATGCAAAACAATAATTATAGCGTTAACTTGTCAATATTTTAAATTGTATAATTAACCAGTAATAATTAAATATGCAATCAAAGTATATTTTCTCTTTAATATGTATGTATATTGAATGAATACAGTCAAAAATGATGCGTATATTCATAAACAGACAGATATGTATACATGAATGTACATTAAAATATCCATGTTTATTGTGATTTTCTACTTTTCACAAAATAGCACATAACATTATTGTCCCCAGATTTTAAAATAAAATTGAAAACAAGGAGTTATAATTTCATGCAATTTTGGGGTTTTCTTAAACTACCAGGCAATAAATGATGTGACGTAAAATAATTACACTTAACAAATTACTACAAACAAAGTTATAGTACAATTAGTTACTAAAAAACATGTAAATAAACTTAAACTCCCTCCAACCACACTATACAGAAAGTAAGTATATATAGAGCCCTAGAAAGATAGACCCAATAGTTCCATAGAATCCATTTGTGAGTCTATTATACCTGTGGTTTATCTAGTCCAATTATAGAATAACTTATTTTATTAGTGAGTCCTAATTTAAGACACACCTTTATAGCGATAGAATACGGAAGCAAATAGTCAGAGAAGCAACAATTTATCTGTTGTTTTGTGTTATTACTTATGATATATATATGACACTACAAATATATATGATATAGTTTACAAAAAATTGAAATCTCTTCCCTTAAAAAATAACGATTCTCTGTAGGTATGTAATCCGTTACTTACAATATCGGAGAAACTCAAGTATACACGTTTTCAATATCATAAATGTAAAGATAATTATATATAAGACACATAAATATATAGTTTTGTGAACAACATTAATGCGACTGTTTTTTTTCAACAAATTAAATTACACTGTTAGAATAATATTTAACAGTAAACAAGTAAATAATGACTAAAGGAATAAGCTGCAGTACAGAGAATGATATTTTTTATTTCAAATGCATTTCACGTTGAGTATAGCAAGTAATGTCATTCCAAAACACTGACAGTTTTATAGGGCAGGTATAAATACTTCCGTTGATAACAATATTGTGAAAAATATAGCAAATTTGTTTCACCCGGATAGCCGTTGTCATAATGCCGGACTTTGTATATTTGCCTCATGAGCACATGTTTCTGAAATAATAAAGTCGAGCGTGCGTCATTCGGATATTATCGGCCGACTTTCTGCCGCGACAGCCCTGTGACTAGGAATAAAGAGGATTGACTCATGTGGAGTAAGACTGTTTTGAACAAGTTAGATAAGTAGACAGTATTGTGTACTTACATGTTGCCTACAACAAAAGAAAGATTGACATAATGTTATATCAAACGTATTTATAATTATATAATTGTACACTTTGTTTCGTCAAGCGCGATAAAACTTAAGTGCCATCCTAATTGAAAAGCACTGCAATCCATATAATAGGTATATATAACAGTGAACCCTCGTATATACCCGCATAAATTCGTCCCAGTAAAACTGTGCCGATATCAAGGGTGTTTAATTTTAAACGGAAATTACATTCCTTTTAATAAAATAGAAAGTGTTATTATGATCGAAATATTTGTTTATACATATAATATTTATTTTCTAGACGTTCAAAGAATTATTAAATTTCGACCTTATATTTTTCATATATTGAAATAAGAAATATACATATTACTAAGAATTGTTAGCTTCCATATATGTATTGTGATAAGAGATGTGTACCTATTTATGCTTTTCAAACCATAAGTTCATTAAAACAAGTGAAGCAAAATAATGTTTATGCATCTAGTATAGATCATAAACCGAAGAGAACAATAAACAATTAGAGAATACTCAAATGGGATGCTGTAAGTATCCGTCAGATTATAGCAAAGATAGTGAAATGTATACGGACCGAGACAAATTACAGTCGACAAGTTATTGCTAGTCACTAATTTCCATAGAATACTATTTTGCGGACGTTCGAAGGCGCTTAAAATATAAAATAGAGAATTTGTTCTTTAAAATGGCTTCCAGATGCGGATAGCGAGGTTTGCGGATAAATGAGGGTAAATAATATATAAAAATCCGTTTTCAAATAAAACCTTGCGGATATTCAAGTTGCAGGGGTAATACGAGGGTTCACTGTAACGCTCCCAAACACTTCTTTTTTTTACATTACATACCTAATATGTTTATACACATAAAATATAGAATATATTTTCCCACTTTTTAGAATGTATTTATTTCCCATTCACTTAACTACTCCATAACATGTTGGAGAAGAATAGATCAGAAATATAAATGCCTATCCCAGCGTGTGTGTGTGTGCATAATGAGTGCAGTTATAACTTATTGGGACTATTATAGCGTGTTGTAGGTATATTTTTCCTCGCACAATATTGCGGTGTTATATATATTAGTTAACCCAAAGACTACTGTCATTTAGGTAAACATTTTAAAACATCAAAAACCAATAAAATTTATTTTTATGTTCAGAAAATATTAATATTTTTATTTAAAGAGAGATTAGTATAAATTATTTAATAATTATTTAGTAAATAAAATGTTAGATATGGTTCATATAATCATAATAACAACACCCTGTATTTAGGAAATATTCAAAGTGAAATATGCTCTATTACTTTCCTTTTCCATAATAAAACTAAGTAATAAGGTTTTTATTTACTTCCAGATGCCGGAAAGTTATTTTCAATTCTGAAACATGAGTTTTAATACCAACATCAATCACACAATCAAACACATTTACCTTTTGGTGGTTTTGTTTTGTTTCTATTTTTTTATTATTGTGTAAAATGGGACTCGTAGGCTCTTGATATAACAAATGGAAGCCTTTGTTTTGCCGATAATATTACAAATTTAAGCCGTTCTATTCTGTAACGCACATGTATTATATTTTACCCAAAAGTTTGCCATCTTTATAATAACTCTTACGTATATTATTGTACATTTTCCCACATTTCAATTGATTTTTTATATGAATGCTTTACACACATATATACATTTATATAGTTACGCACACCAGTTATATTAACAGTATCTTTAAAGTTCACAATTACGTCGGGGTTTTCTTTTCAAATTCCTTATTATTTCATTTCTTTGAACCTACTTAAATGTATTTATGTTTGTATCCTTTTCCCCATAGCTTATTATATCTATTATGTCAGCTTCGATTTGCGAATGTTTGTCATATTGTACATTTCATTTATATTAGTATACATATATGATATCTTACACGCTTTAACATGGTATATAATATGAACACATATATTAGTTGTATGACCTTGTTTTATTCGTGGCTTGATAACTTCAGTCTACAAAGTATCAATTATAGGTGGTATATATATAATTAGTGTATAATCACTGCATCTTGCAAGAGCATATTTCGCGGTAATTATAAGAGGCAAATCCATTTTTGACTATTTTCAGATATTTGATGTGGAACTTTGTGGGAATTTAAACCACCATTTTTTACTGAATTGAGTTATCCCGTGATGGAGGAGTTCCCATATTTATAACTATGTATCTTTCTTGAGAGTCGTTGCTTATTGAAATAACTAATTTACTAATGAATAATATGTATTATAAAAGCTAATAGCCAAGGAAAATTATCAAACAAATATAAGATTACTTTACAGATTTAAAAATACATTTTAATCATATAAACTATAAGTATTCTAATATTCTAATAAAATTTAATTGAAAATTACACAGTCGCCATTTTGTCGTTTTTTTCTATACGTTTTATTATAATCTTGTTACTAGGCAATCAATAATAATAGCCATATATTGATTGCGTAACGTATTATATTAACTGCGAAACGTAGGAAAACTTGGTAAAATGGCGGCTATCAATTTTTTATCGAATTGTTGATTATATTCAATATCTATGGGTCAAAATCATAAATATTGTATATATATAGTTAAACGTATTTTAAAAGATATATATAGGTGTCTTAGTTTAGTGTAATTGGTATCTATGGTCAAAATAGATAAAGTATACACTCGCGTAATCTCTAAGTGACAATTAATATATTTTTTAATTATGAATTTCTAATGATCATAAAGTATATATATTATAGCTTTATTATCAAAGTGCTATAAATATTCTGTTTTAAAAAAATTACAAATTCGATTCAAACATGTCAAATTAAACATAATAAGTTAACTATTATATACCTAACAATATATTTAGCAGATAATGACATAGAATCTAATATAATGGATTTATACGTCGAAATTAATATTCCCTTTTCAGTTATTTAGAGCTCTATGCGAAATTGATGTTGGGGGGCAATTTGATTCAAGACAACAGCTATTTCAAACTGATTAGTCACTACGCTAGTTTTCTTATCCATTCTAACCTTAACCGTATTAAACATAGAACTAAATACGAATTAAATGCATACTAAATAATTAATTAAATGCACTAAATACATAAGAAGTTCTGCAAAGCCAAAGTCCTTTCCTATTTATTGCTTAAAAATGAATAGTTTATTAGAAAATGAAATTGAATACCTGCAGTATATTAAGTTAAAAAATGTGAAAACTGAGTTTATTAAAATTTTAAAAGTAAGAATTTGACGTCTTAATTTAATGTATATATAATCCAAAATAATATTGTAGAGAGCTAAATATATAGAATTTCCTACATTATACTGTATTTGCGTTCCGTCCATAAATACAATATTTGTTTATTTATGATTTGTGTAAATAATAAATTATTTGGTAAGGTGTGACTCCTGTACAAAACAGTTTCATAACATTGAACGTTCTTAAAAGAATTTCAATTTGGTTGTATTATAATAAAAAATGCATGTTTGTTGGGCAAAAAATAACCAATTTAAAAATTCTTCAGAAAATGATCCATTAGATTCTGTGTCGATTAATAATTAAATTGATCATTATAATAATTCACTATTGACAAATGTATAAAATCAGTGCGGTGGACAAATTATATTGTTATGGATATGTATTATGTTTACGATAGTAACTATATAGGTAATTAAGTGCCATTAACGTAAAGCCTACATTATAATGAATTAGTATAAGTGTTGAAATATATTATTTTATAATAAAAATCATTAAAACTATTGATTACCACCATTTACTAATAAATATACTGTCTTGGTCTCTCAGTCATTACCATTGTGTTGTAAATTAGGCACATATATACCTACATGGGAAATATTGAAGACCAATAAAAAGCATTTCGCATCTTTAACTAAATTTGCGGTCCTATCACGATAAAGAATTAAATGAGTATTCTTAAATTAAAAAAATGTTTAATTTAAGAAAAACTTAAATTTAAAAATATGCCGCATAGACCTATGTAATTTTTGTGTCGTTTAAGTAGATAAATGTCTTCAATCGATAAAAAGTATGACCACAATCCTTGCTTCTCGTGTTTCTCCATTAATGTCGTCATGGGTCATGGTTACCTACCACTGTTCTCGGTGGTATTGTCGGATAATAAATTAACTTTTAGAATCATTAACTAATATAGATCAACCAATCAGTGCTTATAATGCAAAATAATAATAATTTACAGTAAAAACCTGACATATAGAACAGATAAATCGAATAAATATTTAAAATTAACAGGAAATGAAAATTAAGTATTATTTAAATATAATGACCGATATCTTGTTTTGGTTTATAAACCTCTCATATAGCATATGCACACATTTGTAGGAAAACAAGCGTTTGTTAATCACAATTATAGCATTTATTACAATGCCTAATCTTGAAGTTTACTGGTGAATTTTGATCTATGGTTAGCATACATGATCTATAGCCTTTTAATATCGAACTACAAGAATTCATTTGAGAGTCTCTGTAGATAGATCAATCCAGTATTTCCATGAATTCAATTTAAAAATCAGCTTATTCATTATTTAACTATATTGATTAAGGGCGATAGAAACTGGGTTTTATGAATGCGGAGACAACCGTCGTTTATCTCATGCATCAATATAGCTTACATTCGAAGCAGACACTTGAAGATTATTACTAGAGTAACGAGCTGTTTTGTAACTTTAGCCCTGATACAATCATACATTTTCATTTTAGGAAGTAAACGATTGAAAATGATAAATACAGACTCCCATCAAGTTTGTATGTATGTATTGTATATAGGTACCTGTTATTTTATATTCTTTCATTTTAAACTTTCACCATATAGATATACGCTGCTTAATTAAAAAACATTTAAAGTTTTGTATCTAAAATTAGTTACTTATTATGTAACATACACTTATGTTCAGCTTTTACCACAAAAATGCGAAACAGTATATAAGCTTAAATTAACTATTGTAAAATATATTCTTAAAATTCCATTTTTGGCGAAGAAATAAAATTCGTTTAGTGCATACATTAGCATATATATGTATGTAGGGTGTATTGAAATTAACCTCGTTTTTGTCCGAAAAAAATGTAATATATTTTATAACATAATATAAAACATATAGACAACACTTTAAAGGTAATAACTATTTAAAGTATTTTGTATTATTGTAATGCATGTGTAAGTATACTACACAATTAGTGTCATAAAAACGCGGTTAATTTCGACACATCCTATACTATAGCTAACGTTAACCTACGTTAGCATATACATTTGAAGGATATCAAATAAAAATCTTTATATAAGACGTCATATCTTATTAATTAATGCACGCTTGTGGAAAAAACACCATGTGTTTTTAAGAAGTTGTGAAAATAACACATTTTCAGATCCTGTCCAAAAATAGATAATATCCGGGACGAAATCTACTTTACATGTCAAGCTTGTTTAGTATATAAATGCAAATCTGAAACTATGAAAACTGTGTGCACATTTATAGTTGTGTTTCAATAGAAAAACGACCTATACATATTTGCGATTGAAGGTAAGAACATTACATTATATTAATTTAAATCAATTTAAATTCCCTTTGAATCAAATTGGCTCTATATTTATATTTAGGTAACAACTTTTGGATTAATTAAATTTTATTATTTATAACATTGCGTTTTGTTAAACCAAATAAAAACAAACATATTACCTCAATAATATTTTTCAGTAATCTTTATTTTCAAAGCAATATTTATATAAATGGTTATATCATTAGTTTCTTGGAACTTGACTATTATTTCTTCATCGTAAAGAAACAACTCAAATAAAATTTTATTTCAAATGATCGCCACCCAGCGCTATATTTATTCGCCAAAAAACTGCACGGTGCCCCATTCATAACATTATCGTCCGTTCACATCAATATTATTTAAAATAAGGAGATATTACATATTGTTGGTGTCCTCCGGAAGATGGCTCCACAGGCCCGTGCATTGAAATGGATAAATGAACTATCTGAAAGGTAATTTTGTTTAAATCGTGGCTCCAGTTAGGATTCTTATTCGGGAAAGGTCTCTTAAAACTCTCGATATATCGCTTATTCAGGCAACTATTTAAACACAGTTTTCACTTCTGGAATCTGCAGAACATTTTGCGTTTAAAGTCTCGATAATGTCTCGATAAGATATGCTTGGATCAGATAGGATTTTTATTTAAAAATGTTCCTTGTATCTCGCCTATACCAAGTTATGTAGCGCTGTTAAGTAGACGTATTTAAAGCAATCGATACTCCTGCATTGAGATGACTTAACTAAGAATGTTATGTGCGGTGTTGTAAATCAATTTATTTTACAATTCAAATCGTTTGATGCCATGCATGTGTGTGTGTACAAAACGGAATTAATTGATCCATTTCTTACTGGTATCCTAAATCGTTTGAAGCTGCCCCTTGTGTCACTTGGGTCACTGGGAATGAGATTGTAAGAGGCTGGCATATTGAATTGATTGTTGTCTATTTTAATCAGCGTTGTAAGTGAGTCTTTATTCCGTGATCGGTGTTCAAGGACCTCCCCTTTGAGAACTTTTATAATTTCTGTAACATTGCTTCGTCTCAAATAGTCTCCAGGGGCAAACCAGGCGGCCTTGCGTTATTGTATTTTACAATAGTACTATGGGCTACTAAAGAGACCAAGTCAAAATCGCGCTGAAGTGCGTTGGGCTCCCCATAGGTACTGCTAGAAATATACGTTAGTAAAGTTAAATATTGTAGATTTACTAATACATTGTAACTATATGCAGAAATGTGCAACTCTTTTTGCTTTTATGCAATCTTTTCCCTTGCAGATATGACCCAATTTGCCTTTATATTTTGCATGTTAGCAAGTTTCCTATTGGAAGATATTTATGCCAAAGTACTACCTTACGATGACACCGAAGATTTGAAACCAAGAAATTGTAAAGAAATTCTGATGTAAGCATAAAACGATTACATATATTCATGTATAAGTAAATTTAATACGAAACACGATTATAATATATGTATATACCTATAACTTAAAAATTGGTATAGGATGTATATTGAGTAGTATTTTTATATTCAAAGGAAACTAAATAATCAAAACATAGTAATTTAAACACGTGAGTTATCTATGACATATAATACGACTTTTAAATATTCTGGGAGAGCTATAATAAAATTATTATAAGAATTTACACATGAACAATTGATAGTAATATTTTAATGTAAATTAAAGACAACATAACATTGTAAATGCTATCAAAAGTTAAATATATAAGTGAGACCTAAACGTCACATAAATAGGTACCTAACACCTTTATATTTGTATATAATACATTATTTTTGATAGATAACAAAACAATTCAAGTTATTTTTATACACTATAATCTCATATTTTAGGATTCAAAAACAGCCAGATTTTATCTTTACTTTTTAGCGCAAACATATCGCAGGCAGATGCAGTCACTGGGTGGTACACTATCTACCCCTATCCATGGGCACCCAAGACAGAATTGGCCGTCTTATGCGACATGACAACAGAAAAAGGCGGATGGACAACCATTCAACGGCGCTCGGAGGTGCTCTGTCACACGAACTTTTACCGGAACTACTCAGAGTACGTGGCCGGCTTTGCCGACGAGGAGCTTGAGGGATTTTGGACAGGGCTAGATGCCATCAACGCCCTCACTTCTCAGGGCCTTATGGAACTCCGGATCGATATGTGGGACGTCCAAAATGAGTACAAATATGCAAGTTACAAGTACTTCCATGTCCGTGATGCTCGGGATGAGTATCGATTGGAGGTTACGGAATATTCGGGAACAGCGGGCGATTCCTTGCTCGGTCACAATACAATGGCCTTCAGTACTTGGGATCACGATAGGGATACGTATACTGGAAACTGTGCAAAACGGTCAGTATTCTTTATAAGACATATATAACTTACATACACAGAGACACGTACATACATAGAATATTAATGTATTAGTAATAAATTACGGGAATATTTTCATAATAAGCATGACTCATGTACCTATAAATAGAAATATAACTTGAACTGTATATTAGCTAGAATTTGGAGCAAACAGTTAACCTTCTCTGTTTAGGTACATACAAGAATTTATCATTTCATGTCAATAATTTATTAAAAATTGTTTTATAACATAAAATTGATAAAGAAATGAAATTCTTTATTAAATGTTTGCTTAGAAAAGACGTCTATACCTGTCAACTCTATCAATTTGTAATATTCGGGTGAATTTATTTTGACAGGTCACTTCAGAGTTACTAAATGCTTTTACAAAATAAAAGCAGGAGGAGCAATTTATTACAAGTTTATTTACCATACGAGAATTTAAAACAAATAGAATTTAATTTTTTCCATATTTTCTGATTCTTGCAGATACCGAGGAGCCTGGTGGTACAGTGCTTGTCATAGTTCCAATCTGAATGGATTCTACTACATTGGTAAAATGACCACGTACGCTGACGGTGTCATATGGAAGGCTTGGAAAGGATACTACGAGTCTTTGAAAAAAGTTGAAATGAAGATTAGACCCCTATTCTAATCTATGTAATTAACTCTATATCACAGAGAATATTATATTGCCATGCATTTTAGTGATGACTATATAATATGTACACACATATTATGACAGATGTAAACTCTGTTGCTAAATACACATATTATTATGATTCTATTTTTCGTATTAATTACGTAAACTACGTTTTAATTATACACAGCTATGCTTCATATAATACGTGTACTTTTGACTTAGTACGGTTAATACGTTATAAATATTTCTTTTACTTTATAAATACTACTGTATATACATATATATATATTAATTTTATGATCTTATATTAATAAATCCTATTTTATAAATTGTATTAAGTCAAACAGCATGACAAACGTCTATCTTATGGAGTAAAACCAGTGATTCATTTGGAAAACAATTTAATTGTGAACAGTTTTTTGGAAAGGTTGAATGATAAATTAATTTACAAATTTTCTTATTATGCACATTCTACTTATTTGACATTTATTATAACGTCCGCCTAAGCAAATATTTATACGAAAAACTTCATTAATTTAATAACTTATTATATATACAGCTAACTTATTAAAAGCGTTAAACTTTAAACTATAGTGTGTACTTAATTTTAGTTAGATAGCGAAAGGACATATGTATTTAGTCTTTGTTGATTAATAGCCATGATATAGTTAGGATTTATCAGAATTGGCAATACTATATTAACATTAGGTGGTATTGACAGCGACGATCAGGTTAATAAATTCTTAGTCATACTATTAATAATATTATTATTATATTGTATACTAGGTAAGTAGTAGCTTATTTAAGTAATGAATTAATATAAGATATAGTAATGTCATATTTGTATAGTACATTTTATAGTGAACTCAATGCAATTATATCAGTCAGGGAGAACGATCGTATTGTAAGCAGTATTGTATTGTTATGAAACTAAAATATAACTTAGGGATTAAATTGAATTCAAACTTACCGAAGAAATACTTAAAACACGTAAACCTGTGAGATTCTGATGTATAATAAATTCTAAATATTTAAATGAAATATACAATTATTCAACTTGCATGACCATACACCCAAAACAACACTATCACAGACAAATAAGCTAAGAGCTAAGTCATATAAATGAAATCAGGAATGAAGTAAAAGATATACATATACATATAATTGGAGTAGGACAAACATAAGGACATCTAAAAATAACTGATGCTTTGATTAAGGGAAATCCGATAAACATTAATCAAATCTTGGTAGAGACTGAGGTAATAAAACGTAAATTTTAAATATGCATAATATAATATTTAACTTACGTGAATACACATCCAAAAAATAACAGACACTTAAACTTTGGGAAACTCTAGAAACATTTATCAAAATTTAGGGTGTGACAGTCAAGCTGCTGCATAATTAAAGGTTTATATTAAGCAATCGTATTGACTCTAAAGTAGAAATGACAGAAAACTGTTGCAGACGAGCCCTTAAGAAATTAGAACACTCCGTTATGGAATTACTTCCTTGAGAGGATCAACGAAAATTAGCGGAAACACACTCACAGAAGATTAAACAGTCAAACAGTGAGGCGGGCAAAATGTTAGTTATATAATAATAATAATAATAATAATAATAACAATATACACCTTAATAATAATACTGCATATGGTTATATGTACAGTGAACCCTCGTAAATCCCCAACTTGAATATCCGCAAACCTGCTATATCCACAAGGTTTTATTTGGGAACGGATTTTGATATATTATTTACCCTTATTTATCCGAAAACCTCGCTATCCGCATCTGGAAGTCATTTTAAAGAAGAAATGTTCTATTTTATATTTTTACCGCCCTCGAATGTCCGCAAAATAATATTCTATGGAAATTAGTGACTAGCAATAACTTGTCAAATGTAATTTGTCTCGGTCAGTGTACATCTCACTATCTTTGCTATAATCTGATGGATACTTACAGCATCCCATTTGAGCATTCTTTAATTGTTTATTGTTCTCTTTTGTCAGTTTATTATCTATACTAGATGCATAAACATTATTTTGCTTTACTGATTTTAATAAAATTATGGTTTGCAAAGCATAAATACACATCTATTTTTACATAATACTTAGAATCTAACAATTCTTAACTATATCTCTTATTACAATCTAACAATTCTTTTTAGTATGATATATCTTATTATAATATATGAAAGTAATAAGAGAGGGTGGAGCGCGAGTACAAAGACATCTTCCCTCTCCCCCACCCCCCCCCCCCAGTGCAAACTTTTCTTAAATAGAAAGTATACTACACCTTGTGTAAGTATCAATTAAGAAATAATATGACGCACATATACATATGTATATACAATGATTACAACATTTATTAAAAAATATCCAAAAATATGTGAATAGAATAGAATAGATAGCTAACAAATATAATTATAGAGTTAATTATGTATCAAAAAGGTTTAATAATAAATTTGTACGTCAGATGTTTATTATATATCACATTCAAATATATGACACAACACATAATATGTAAATATACAGCATGCATTTAGTTAGACATCTTGTCTGATGGTGCTGTCTGTTACAAGGAAACATGTTGCTCTCAAACAAATAATATTTTTAACACTTTCTATGACTGTACTTGAAATGCTTAATATTATTTAACGTTTAAAACTTCATTATGGATATTTATTATTTAATTTTCTTTCATAATGATGTTCACATAAACTACGAAACAATATTTCACCTTCAATCAAGAATTTAATTTTCTAAATTTAGTCTTAATTAAGAAATAAAAAAGACGGTTATTTATGATATATTTAATTAAATTGTTTGAGTTCCAATGGGAAAGAGTAAATAATAATTACAACATACCTTGAACAAAAATGAGGAGCTACGATTTAGAGCATAAAACGACATGAAAATGTCTTAAATGCAGTAATCGTCCCTTTTATACCAAATATAATTAATTCAACTATCAATTATGACAAAATAAATGATTGAACAAATAATGTAGTTTGTTCTCTGTAAAGCACTAATATACTGTTCACAGAGAACTGTTTGCTAATGTATGGAAAAAGAAATACCTACAAAAATTCAAGTTTGAGAAACATTCCAGATAATTGTCAATATCTGGAAGAGCATTTGATACCACCGATATTTGCAATGTCGAAATATTAATAATAAGTATATTTAGGAAAAAAAGCATAATGCATACATCGATGACAAAATCAAGGTATCAAAAATGTGTTTGTTTATATATTATGTAGTGAGAATCAATGCAAAGACATCCAAATAGAAAATATAAAAATGTATTTGGTGTTACAATTTTAAAGATAAATAATAAATATATAATTATTACAGATTGACATACTGCGCACACAAAATTAGGTTATAAAATTCGCGAGTAATGTTTTTTACACTAGAAATGCATATCTTGTGAACTATATGTAACTTTATTTTTCTGCACAGTGTTTATTATGTTTCAATGTATAATACGAGTGTGATGTCTGTATAACAGAAAAGTATAAAGTGAGATCTCGAAATAAAGTCTTTTTTAATGCAATTTATAATAAAAAATCGAGGCAAAAATAATAACATTTATCAATAATAAAAATCGATAAAACTATTGATTACCAACATTTACTAATAAATATACAGTCTTGGTCCCTCAGTCATTACCATTGTGTTGTAAATTAGGCACATATGAAAAATATACTTTGGAAATATTGACGACCAATGAAAAGCATTTCGCATCTTTAACTAAATGTGCTGCGCTATCACGCACCCAATCCTTAAAGGATTAAAAGATAATTTTTAAATAAGAAAAATGTTTAATTTAAGAAAAACTTAAATTTAAAAATATGCCACATAAGCTAATTTAACTTTTGTATCGTTGAAGTAGATAAATTTATTCGATCGATAAAAAGTATGACCACAATCCTTGCTTCTCACGTTTCTCCATTAATGTCGTCATGGTTACCTACCACAGTTCACGGTGGTATTGTCGGATAACAACTTACACTATAGTATCATTAATTAATATAGATCAACCAATCAGTGCTTATAATGCAAAATAATAATAATTTACGGTAAAAATCTGACATGTGAATAGATAAATCGAATAAAAATTTAAAGTTTACTAGAAACGAAAATTAAGTATCATTTAAATATAATGACCAATATCTTGTTTTGGTTTATAAACCTCTCATATCGCATATGCACACATTTGTAGGAAACCAAGAGTTTGTTAATCACAATTATAGCATTTATTACAATGCCTAATCTTGAAGTTTACTGGTGAATTTTGATCTATGGTTAGCATACATGATCTATAGCCTTTTAATATCGAACTACAAGAATTCATTTGAGAGTCTCTGTAGATAGATCAATCCAGTATTTCCATGAATTCAATTTAAAAATCAGCTTATTCATTATTTAACTATATTGATTAAGGGCGATAGAAACTGGGTTTTATGAATGCGGAGACAACCGTCGTTTATCTCATGCATCAATATAGCTTACATTCGAAGCAGACACTTGAAGATTATTACTAGAGTAACGAGCTGTTTTGTAACTTTAGCCCTGATACAATCATACATTTTCATTTTAGGAAGTAAACGATTGAAAATGATAAATACAGACTCCCATCAAGTTTGTATGTATGTATTGTATATAGGTACCTGTTATTTTATATTCTTTCATTTTAAACTTTCACCATATAGATATACGCTGCTTAATTAAAAAACATTTAAAGTTTTGTATCTAAAATTAGTTACTTATTATGTAACATACACTTATGTTCAGCTTTTACCACAAAAATGCGAAACAGTATATAAGCTTAAATTAACTATTGTAAAATATATTCTTAAAATTCCATTTTTGGCGAAGAAATAAAATTCGTTTAGTGCATACATTAGCATATATATGTATGTAGGGTGTATTGAAATTAACCTCGTTTTTGTCCGAAAAAAATGTAATATATTTTATAACATAATATAAAACATATAGACAACACTTTAAAGGTAATAACTATTTAAAGTATTTTGTATTATTGTAATGCATGTGTAAGTATACTACACAATTAGTGTCATAAAAACGCGGTTAATTTCGACACATCCTATACTATAGCTAACGTTAACCTACGTTAGCATATACATTTGAAGGATATCAAATAAAAATCTTTATATAAGACGTCATATCTTATTAATTAATGCACGCTTGTGGAAAAAACACCATGTGTTTTTAAGAAGTTGTGAAAATAACACATTTTCAGATCCTGTCCAAAAATAGATAATATCCGGGACGAAATCTACTTTACATGTCAAGCTTGTTTAGTATATAAATGCAAATCTGAAACTATGAAAACTGTGTGCACATTTATAGTTGTGTTTCAATAGAAAAACGACCTATACATATTTGCGATTGAAGGTAAGAACATTACATTATATTAATTTAAATCAATTTAAATTCCCTTTGAATCAAATTGGCTCTATATTTATATTTAGGTAACAACTTTTGGATTAATTAAATTTTATTATTTATAACATTGCGTTTTGTTAAACCAAATAAAAACAAACATATTACCTCAATAATATTTTTCAGTAATCTTTATTTTCAAAGCAATATTTATATAAATGGTTATATCATTAGTTTCTTGGAACTTGACTATTATTTCTTCATCGTAAAGAAACAACTCAAATAAAATTTTATTTCAAATGATCGCCACCCAGCGCTATATTTATTCGCCAAAAAACTGCACGGTGCCCCATTCATAACATTATCGTCCGTTCACATCAATATTATTTAAAATAAGGAGATATTACATATTGTTGGTGTCCTCCGGAAGATGGCTCCACAGGCCCGTGCATTGAAATGGATAAATGAACTATCTGAAAGGTAATTTTGTTTAAATCGTGGCTCCAGTTAGGATTCTTATTCGGGAAAGGTCTCTTAAAACTCTCGATATATCGCTTATTCAGGCAACTATTTAAACACAGTTTTCACTTCTGGAATCTGCAGAACATTTTGCGTTTAAAGTCTCGATAATGTCTCGATAAGATATGCTTGGATCAGATAGGATTTTTATTTAAAAATGTTCCTTGTATCTCGCCTATACCAAGTTATGTAGCGCTGTTAAGTAGACGTATTTAAAGCAATCGATACTCCTGCATTGAGATGACTTAACTAAGAATGTTATGTGCGGTGTTGTAAATCAATTTATTTTACAATTCAAATCGTTTGATGCCATGCATGTGTGTGTGTACAAAACGGAATTAATTGATCCATTTCTTACTGGTATCCTAAATCGTTTGAAGCTGCCCCTTGTGTCACTTGGGTCACTGGGAATGAGATTGTAAGAGGCTGGCATATTGAATTGATTGTTGTCTATTTTAATCAGCGTTGTAAGTGAGTCTTTATTCCGTGATCGGTGTTCAAGGACCTCCCCTTTGAGAACTTTTATAATTTCTGTAACATTGCTTCGTCTCAAATAGTCTCCAGGGGCAAACCAGGCGGCCTTGCGTTATTGTATTTTACAATAGTACTATGGGCTACTAAAGAGACCAAGTCAAAATCGCGCTGAAGTGCGTTGGGCTCCCCATAGGTACTGCTAGAAATATACGTTAGTAAAGTTAAATATTGTAGATTTACTAATACATTGTAACTATATGCAGAAATGTGCAACTCTTTTTGCTTTTATGCAATCTTTTCCCTTGCAGATATGACCCAATTTGCCTTTATATTTTGCATGTTAGCAAGTTTCCTATTGGAAGATATTTATGCCAAAGTACTACCTTACGATGACACCGAAGATTTGAAACCAAGAAATTGTAAAGAAATTCTGATGTAAGCATAAAACGATTACATATATTCATGTATAAGTAAATTTAATACGAAACACGATTATAATATATGTATATACCTATAACTTAAAAATTGGTATAGGATGTATATTGAGTAGTATTTTTATATTCAAAGGAAACTAAATAATCAAAACATAGTAATTTAAACACGTGAGTTATCTATGACATATAATACGACTTTTAAATATTCTGGGAGAGCTATAATAAAATTATTATAAGAATTTACACATGAACAATTGATAGTAATATTTTAATGTAAATTAAAGACAACATAACATTGTAAATGCTATCAAAAGTTAAATATATAAGTGAGACCTAAACGTCACATAAATAGGTACCTAACACCTTTATATTTGTATATAATACATTATTTTTGATAGATAACAAAACAATTCAAGTTATTTTTATACACTATAATCTCATATTTTAGGATTCAAAAACAGCCAGATTTTATCTTTACTTTTTAGCGCAAACATATCGCAGGCAGATGCAGTCACTGGGTGGTACACTATCTACCCCTATCCATGGGCACCCAAGACAGAATTGGCCGTCTTATGCGACATGACAACAGAAAAAGGCGGATGGACAACCATTCAACGGCGCTCGGAGGTGCTCTGTCACACGAACTTTTACCGGAACTACTCAGAGTACGTGGCCGGCTTTGCCGACGAGGAGCTTGAGGGATTTTGGACAGGGCTAGATGCCATCAACGCCCTCACTTCTCAGGGCCTTATGGAACTCCGGATCGATATGTGGGACGTCCAAAATGAGTACAAATATGCAAGTTACAAGTACTTCCATGTCCGTGATGCTCGGGATGAGTATCGATTGGAGGTTACGGAATATTCGGGAACAGCGGGCGATTCCTTGCTCGGTCACAATACAATGGCCTTCAGTACTTGGGATCACGATAGGGATACGTATACTGGAAACTGTGCAAAACGGTCAGTATTCTTTATAAGACATATATAACTTACATACACAGAGACACGTACATACATAGAATATTAATGTATTAGTAATAAATTACGGGAATATTTTCATAATAAGCATGACTCATGTACCTATAAATAGAAATATAACTTGAACTGTATATTAGCTAGAATTTGGAGCAAACAGTTAACCTTCTCTGTTTAGGTACATACAAGAATTTATCATTTCATGTCAATAATTTATTAAAAATTGTTTTATAACATAAAATTGATAAAGAAATGAAATTCTTTATTAAATGTTTGCTTAGAAAAGACGTCTATACCTGTCAACTCTATCAATTTGTAATATTCGGGTGAATTTATTTTGACAGGTCACTTCAGAGTTACTAAATGCTTTTACAAAATAAAAGCAGGAGGAGCAATTTATTACAAGTTTATTTACCATACGAGAATTTAAAACAAATAGAATTTAATTTTTTCCATATTTTCTGATTCTTGCAGATACCGAGGAGCCTGGTGGTACAGTGCTTGTCATAGTTCCAATCTGAATGGATTCTACTACATTGGTAAAATGACCACGTACGCTGACGGTGTCATATGGAAGGCTTGGAAAGGATACTACGAGTCTTTGAAAAAAGTTGAAATGAAGATTAGACCCCTATTCTAATCTATGTAATTAACTCTATATCACAGAGAATATTATATTGCCATGCATTTTAGTGATGACTATATAATATGTACACACATATTATGACAGATGTAAACTCTGTTGCTAAATACACATATTATTATGATTCTATTTTTCGTATTAATTACGTAAACTACGTTTTAATTATACACAGCTATACTTCATACAATACGTGTACTTTTAACTTAGCACGGTTAAATACGTTATAAATATTTATTTTACTTTATAAATACTACTGTATATACATATATAAATTAATTTTATGATCTTATATTAATAAATCCTATTTTATAAATTGTATTAAGTCAAACAACATGACAAACATCTATCTTATAGAGCAAAACAAGTGATTCATTTTGAAAACAATTTAATTGTGAACAGTATTTTGGAAAGGTTAAATGATAGATTAATTAACAAATTTTATTATTATGTACATTCTACTTATATGACATGTATTTTAACGCACCTACGAAAATATGTATACGAATAACTTCATTCATTTAATAACTTATTATATAGAATTAACTTCTAAAAAGCGTTAAACTTTAAACTATAGTGTGTACTTAATTTCAGTTTGATAGCGAGAGGACATATGTATTTAATGTTTGTTGAATAATAGCCAACATATTACCTCAATAATATTTTGCAGTAATCTTTATTTTCAAAGACAATATTTATATAAATGGTTATATCATTAGTTTATTGGAATTTGACTATTATTTCTTCATCGTAAAAAAACAGTTCAAACAGAAGTTTACTTCAAATGATCGCCACTCAGCTCTATATTTATTTGCCAAAACTGCACAGTGCCCCATTTATAACATTATAGAGATACTATTACATATTGTTGGTACCTTCCAGTACCTAGATGGTTCCACAGGTCCGTGCATTGAATTGGATAAATGAACTATTTTAAAGGTAATTTTGTTTAAATCGTGGCTCCAATTAGGATTCTTATTCAAGAAAGGTCTCTTAAAACTAACGATATATCGCTTATTGTGGCAGCTATTTAAACACGGATTTCACTGCTGGAATCTTCAGAATATTTTACGGGTAAAGTCTCGATAATGTCTCGATAAGATATGCTTGGATCAGATAAAAATTTTATTTGAAAACTCTACTTGTATCTCGCCTATACCAAGTTATGTAGCGCTGTTAAGTAGACGTATTTGAAGCAATCGATACTCCTGTATTGAGTTTACTTAACTAAGAATATTTAGTGTGATGTTGAAAATCTCCTCTCCTCTCCTCTCCTCTCCAGATATCCGAAACTCCAGAGATACCCCTATTGGGCTTCATTTTCAGTCTCATTCTCACTGTATTGATAACTTTATATTTATTGGCATTGATTTTTGTACGATACATACGCATAATCGTCGCCGGATGGAACACAAATATATTGTTCGCTGCG